>CM077159.1:142360116-142423956 GCA_039583875.1 Platanthera guangdongensis
ATTATGCAGCGCGTTACAGCACAAATTATTCCGCCTAGTATATATCTGCTGCGAGAGGCGATTCAAGAATTGGAGAAGTACCCAGAAATCTTTGAGCACCGGTTGCTGTATCATTTTGCTACAGTTCATTTTCAAACACCCGTGAATCGAGTGACATTCCTGAGCATCCCAGAGGATAGGAGGGTGGAATGGCTGAAGACCCACTACCTGAATTCACATATATGATTTCTCTTGTATGTTGTTTATGATTTTCTATGTGGAACTTATTTACTATTCGAAGCATCTCTTATGCAGTGATTTTCGTGACTGTTACGAACATAATTATTGTTATTATTATCTCTTATGCAGTAATGTATGTTACATTATTATACTGACTGTTGTGTCATATTTATAGGTCAATATAATGTCAAACATAGATGATGATAGAGAAGTTAACATAGACGATGACGAAGAGTTGGTGGTGAATTACTGTGCAACTCGTCAACAAGATTGCACCACATATGTGAAACTTGTTAACACCACTGTATGTTTAATTAGTGATTACATCACGTTGTTTTGTGATAAAACACCGTGCATGACATCATCTCAAACCAGACATAAATGGCTTCGAGAGTTATTTGAAGGACATCCTGTACGTTTTCACAATATGTTCAGAATGACTAAGGTCATTTTTTTGACTTGCTAGCATTGTTGGAACAAAGTCACGGTTTAAGAGGAACACAAAGGACACAGTCCAACGAGATTTTGACAATAACGATTTATATATTGGGGCATAATGAAACTTTCAGAAAATCTGGTGAAAGATTCCAACATTCCACAGAGACATTGAGTAGGTTGTTTATGATCGGTCTAGAAGCTCTGACAAGTTTGTCAATGCATAACATTGCTCCGATTGATCCCCAATTTCGTACAATTCCATCGCACATACAAAATGATGATAGATATATTCCATTTTTTAAAGATTATATCAGTGCAATTGACGGTACACATGTTGATGCACGAATATCTGTTGAAAATCAAGTTCCTTATATTGGTCGTCATGGAAGCACGACTCAAAACATAATGGCCGTCTGCGATTTCAATATGTGTTTTACATATGTTGTACCTGGATGGGAAGGGTCTGCACATGACACACGCATATATCATCGTGCAGTACGAGATCCGCTAAGTAAATTTCCATTTCCACAAGAAGGTATGTACCACGAGCTTTTACGTTATGTTGATTTATTAATCATATCTTCAAATGTTTAAAATCTTTTTTGCTACTAAAGGTAAATATTATCTCGTCGATGCTGGTTACCCATTGGAGAATGGCTCCTGAAACTTTTTCCGGAAACGAGATATCACTTGCCGGACTTTGCTCGGGGAAATAGGCCAATTGAAGGACGACGTGAAATATTTAATAAAGCACACTCATCGCTGCGTAGTGTCATCGAGAGAAGCTTTGGTGTATGGAAGAAAAAGTGCCCCATACTTAGCAAAATGCCTCATTTTGAATTCTCGAAGCAGTGTGTTGTTGTCGTCGTTACGATGTCGCTCCACAACTTTATTAGAAGACATCCATCGAGGGCTGACCCAGAGTTTGATGTATGCGACGGAAACGAAATCTTTATTCATCCAGAGGCATATGAGTTGCGGCCAAACAATCGTCCAAGAACTATTGATTCAAATCCGAACACAACACCAAACTCATTCGAGGGAACGGGAGCTGCAGAAATGTCCAATATTAGGGACTACATTGCAGATCAACTAACGGAGTATCACAGGTATACACCATAATGACTTTTACATTTATAAACATATATAAAAGATCATTAATTACATGTCTTTTTTGGTGTGCAGTTAACGATCGATGATCGAGGGATATGTTTCATCAGCATGGCAGAGCACGTTTATGATTTTCATGACTGGAATAATCGTTTTTGAAACAGTTATTTTTTTCAATTTGGTTAATGGGCACTTAGAATGCATTAAATTTAACTGTTTTTAAATGTTATTGTTTACTATGTTTAAGTTCAAAAAAAATGAACTGTGCACCGCACAGCTGTTTTGCCAAACAGATTAAACAACTTCTCTGTTTGAAACAGCTCTGCAAAAGCTGTTCATCCAAACAGTTTCACAGATTCTGGCACCACTCTGCAAAACAGCTGATTATTCCACCACTGCTTCTCACCACTGCTTCTACAGTCGCTACAGCTGCGCCAAACAGAGCCTAATTATTTTGCAAAATTCTTGGGAGGGGGGGGGGGGTACATCTTCCCATTTCTACCCCTAATATTATATGTTAGAGTTATGGCGGATTCAAAAAATTAATAATGAGGATACAGAATAGTTTTTTGAATGCGTCACTTGGGTTCTGAAACTTTTAACATGGGGGGGGGGCATCAACTTGTTTCAATTTATTTTTTGAACATTCATGTTGGGGATGACCCATTTTATAAAGATTAGATGTGCAGATAACCAAACGCCTATGATCTTCACCTCAAAAGAAGTGAGATCGTGAGATTGACAGCACGCGCGACCACCACGCTCGCGACAACCACCCTCAATCTCCCTCGCACCGATCCCATCATGCATAATGGGCAAACCGTCGCGAGCCCCACCTCGTCGGCGGCGGGCGGCCGACCTCCTCCCCGGCCGCCGGCCGCCCGCCCTCTCTCGCTGCGCCGCCCGCGGCCGCAGCGGCCCGGGCCGCCCCCTCCCTCGATCGACGACGCACGACCAAAGAAAGCGGTCGAGGACGCTCCCCGGCTGCCGTTGGCTGTGCTCCCCTCGTCGGCGAACTTGGCGGCGAGTTCGCCGGGCACCCTTAGAGTTCCTCTCCCATCGTCTGATCGGTGGGGACGTTCCTGGCCGTCCGATTCACACCTAATCACCCACTAACCTCCAGGTTAGTGGAGGAATTTAATTAATAATTTTATAACTTATTTAAATGGTCTCCAAATAGTGAAATACACACATTTAAACTATACCAAAAATAGTCATGATGGTGGTTATAGTATGCGGATAGCCGCGCAACCACAATAACCACCACATGGTGCCTCATGCCTGCTCATTTCTTACCTTTTTCCTCTGAATCTTTTTCTTCCTCGGGTTGAAGCTCTGCCGAATTCTTCCTACGAGCTGCATCCGAGCAGCACCCGAGCCACACCCGAGCCGCACCCGTGCCGCACCCGAGCTGCAAGCGAGTCTGGTCAAATACACCAAACGAAACCAAATCTCTCAAGTTTCAAGTGGCCACCGCAACCGCAAGTTCAGGCGCTCCGCTCCCACGTTCAGAATCACCAAGTCGTTAAACGAAGACCACCAGCACGAAATGCAATTTGTAACAACTCCCGATGCGACTAGAGCTGTCACGATTCCGGTTCGGTTCCGGTTCTACTAAAACCATGAACCGAACCGTAAAGATAACAGTTCTTCAAGTTAGAACCAAAACCTTATTTGCTTTGACCGGTTCCGGTTCCATCATAATTTTTGGAACCGTCGTGTAAACGGTTCCGGTTATGGTTTAACAAGAACCAAAACCAAACTAGTTACTAACGGTTCGGTCCGGTTCTATGCGGTTCGGTCCGGTTCCAATCAGTTCCAAAAAAAACTAAAACCAAATTTGATAGAATAAAATAAAAGCAGTCTGCAAAAAACTCAAAACACCTTCAAAATAGAAATAATTAAGTTGCACACTCCTCGACGGTCTCTTCCACGATCGGTGGGCTAGTATATGTTGTAACACCCCCATCTGTCACATGGCATATAACAGAAGGTCCAGCTGGAACCCGACGCCATATACCACAGACAGTCGGAAATGATACTAAATGAATAATCAAACCAACCAACTAAGACTACTCGTCCTAATCACAGAGCATTCTAGCGGAAGATTTTAAAGTTGAAAGAACCCAAAATTAATTCCATCAATATGAATGTCCACAGCTACAACAACAGGAATGAAACCCCAAGTACACAGAAACAGGTACATGGCCTTAAGGCCTTACAAATGTTCACTTCATAAATAGTGTTTTACATACATCGGCTCGCAGGCCGGCCACACATGAAATATATAAATAAAAAACTATTCTACGGCCTTCTAGGGCCAGCACAGCAACATGGGCTCCAGCCCGCTATTTGGCGCTCGGCTCCGCAGCACCTGCAAGCACATACCACCGCACAGTGGCAAATAAAGCAACGGTCAGCTAAAAGCCGACCAAATTATAACGACCCCGCCCCTTACTCGGGACGGCGGTGCTCTTTCCCTGCATAACATTAGCCCAACAATATATATATAGCGCAATAACAATTCGCCACAGGTGTAGGCTCGCACGGCCAAACACCCCGTGCACTCAGGGCACATTCATGGTGAACCCTGACCCATCAGTGCATTCACCACCACCCCCAGGATGGCAACAACATGTGAGCATTTAGCCTTTCTGACCACCGTCTAAGGCTCCGACTATGCCAACGGCCAGTCCCCGTCTTCGGGTCTCTCGCACCGAACCACATAGCCTAGGTCCAATTCCACTTGCCCGTTGCTCACGCCGCATGTCCAATTTAAGGAACTTTGCGCGGGCCAAGCTTCTCTCGGATCCCAAATTTTCCAAAACAATCTCATAACCCAGTTATGATCAAGGCCGGTTCCCAGACCGCCAAGTTAGCAGAACACGTTTCCGCTCAATTTTCCGGGTGCGCCTTGAAGCTAACCTTCAAGGATCCCTGCTGCAATCTACCGCGTGGAAACCCGAAAAATCCAAAGCACGGAGTCTTCTCCGGCAAAACCATATCAAATGCAACATCACCGATCCAGACAAAACACGTCCGGGTAGGCTTCACATACAATGCCTATGCCCGTACTTACGATTCCGGGCTCTACATGCAACACAAGGGGGACTATTCCCGTCAACCCCAAGGAACACCACGCACTCACCGCATACTCGCGGGAGCGGGATTCCTTATGCAGAAAGAAAGAGATTCAAGCGCTCGAGTTGAGAATCGTTACCTTGTAGTCCGTTTTGGCGCCATGGAAAAACTACGCGGTTAGAACTCTTCGCAATGACCTTCCCTCCACGGATCCGCTCTCCGATTTCGAAACGGCGCTCCGATGCTCCGCCGGCAGCCGTAAAACTCCTTCTTCTTCCTCTCCTCTCTCACTTTGGAAGGGGAGAACTTTGGAGAGAAAATGAGGGAATAACTCCCTATTCCCGGCCTTAACAGAGCAGGATTTAATCTGGGCCATTGGATCCTAATTAAAGAAAATGAACGGCTCGGATCTGCACAAAATTCCCCAGACCTGGGCCGCACACGGCTTGGCACACGGCCGTGTCCAAGGCCGTGTGCCTCGATCCAGGCACGATCGTCGAACTGAGAAATGCACACGGGCCAAGACACGCCCGTGTCTGACCTGACACGCCCGTGTCGGGTTCCTCGACACGCCCGTGTTCGTGGGCGTGTCACGCATAACCGCCACGGCAACGGACACGACCCATCAGGACACGGGTAGGGACACGGGTTGGCACACGCCCGTGTCGGATGATACGCCCGTGTCATCCGGCCGTGTTCCTGGCCGTGTCCTTCTCGGGTTGGAAACGGCCAAAAATCACCAGCCAGACACGGCCTTGGACACGCCCGTGTCCTAGGCCGTGTACCCCTACAGGCACCAAAAACTCTTTTTCTGCGACCGACTCGCACACAAAATTCGGGGCGTTACAAATCTCCCCCACTTAAGGAATTTCGTCCCGAAATTAAGCAAAGGTACACAAAAGCTAAATGATACCTGAGTGGAATAACTCGGGGTATTCCTCCAACATAGCTTGCTCTCGCTCCCAAGAAAGCTCCTCACGTCCGCAATTATCCCAACGGACTTTAACCATTCTGACCTCCTTGTTGCGGAGTCGTTTGACTGCAACATCTTCAATTCGTACTGGTCTGACCCTTGTTGTTAACTCATAATCAACCGGTACCTGATCGTCTGCAATGATCTGCGAAGCCTCTTGCACTGCCTTACGCAACACCGATACGTGGAATACGTCATGCAGCCCACTCAACTCCGTCGACAGCTTTAATCTATACGCCGCCTCGCCAACACGCTCCAGGATTTCAAATGGTCCAAGGTATCTCGGACTCAGCTTCTTCAAGCGTCGAACCCGCGATACACCCTTGAACGGCTTGATTTTTAAATATACCATGTCGCCAACGTTGAACTCCACATTTCTATGTTTGGCATTGTAGTACTTTGATTGTCTATCCTGAGCAATCTTCAGCCTTTCCTGAATTGTCCGTATCATTGAAGTGGCATCTTCCACCGCTTGACGTTTATACAACTTTGATTCGCCTGCCTCCAACCAAGACAACGGCGTACGACACTTCCTCCCATACAAAGCTTCGAAAGGCGCCATTCCAATGCTTGCCTGAAAGCTATTGTTGTACGCAAACTCCACCATGTACAGGTGATCCTCCCAATGCTTCCCGAAATCTAGGACGCACATGCGAAGCATGTCCTCCATAGTCCTGTTGACTCTCTCGGTTTGGCCATCCGTCTGCGGGTGAAAGGCTGTGCTGAACTTTAGCTTAGTGCCCAACAGACCATACACCAACCTCCAGTCATTTGACGTGAAGCGTCCATCACGATCACTAACAATACTTCTAGGCACACCATGCAGTCGTACAATATTATCCACGTAGAGTTTGGCTAACCTTTCTACTGGATCTTCCTTTCTCATTGGGATAAAGTGCGACACCTTTGTCAATCTATCTACGACCACCCAAATGGTGTCATTTCCTTTCTGCGACTTCGGCAAACCGTGCACAAAATCCATAGATATATCGTCAAACTTCCATTCTGGGATAGGAAGTGATTTCAAGAAACCTCCGGGCTTCTGGCATTCCGCCTTCACCAATGCACAAGTACGACACTTGGCCACATAAAGCGCCACATCCTTCTTCAAACCCGGCCACTAGAATAATTTCTTCATGTCTCTATACATCTTCGTGCTTCCCGGGTGGATTGAGTATTTGGTATGATGAGCCTCATACATCAACTCCTCCCGAATATTATCCGCACTAGGAATGCATAGACGACCGTCCTTCCTTAGCAACCCATCTTCAACCACAAACTGGGAATTTGACCCATCCAAAGCTTCATCCAAGATTTGCTTCATGCTGCTATCCTGAACCAAAGCCCGCCGAACTCTATCCGCTAGGTCACACTGCACCTCTGTCCAAAACAATTTTGCCTCGGCACTAGACTGCTTGTCAACGCAAGATATCTCCAATGCCTCCAACTCTTGGACCAATCTCTTATCATGCACTGATAACCAGTTGGCTTGTGTGGGAATCTTACGACTCAACGCATCCGCCACTACATTTCCCTTCCCAGGCACATAGTGTATCTTGAAGGTGTAGTCCCCTAAGAACTCCATCCACCTCCTCTGCCTCATGTTCAGATCCTTTTGGTCCAATAGGTACTTCAAACTCTTATGATCGGTGTAAATATCCACCTTCACACCGTACAGATAGTGCCTCCAAAGCTTTAAAGCAAAAATCACGGCCGCTAACTCTAAGTCGTGGACCGGATAATTCCTCTCGTGAACCTTCAATTGTCGTGAACCATAAGCTATCACTCTCCCATGCTGTAGCAGAACACAGCCCAAACCACTGCCCGAAGCATCACTATAGATCTCGAACCCTTCGGTACCACTTGGCGAACATAAAATAGGCGCCGTGGTTAACCGCCTCTTCAACTCTACAAAAGCCTGTTCGCACTCCGGAGACCACACAAACTTCTGATCCTTTCTTGTCAACGTCGTGAGTGGTAGTGCTATCCGCGAGAAGTTCTCTACGAAGCGCCTGTAGTAGCCAGCAAGTCCCAGAAAACTCCGGACCTCTGCCACCGTAGTCAAAGTAGGCCACTCCCGTATCGCCACTATCTTCGCCGGATCCACAGCTATTCCTTCTCCACTGACAACATGACCTAGGAACGCTATCGAGGATAACCAGAATTCACACTTGGAGAACTTTGCATATAACTGACTTTTCCTCAATGTTTCCAACACCAGGTGTAAATGCTTGTAGTGATCTTCCTCGCACGCGAATATACCAGGATATCATCAATAAATACTATCACGAACTGATCCAAATATTCTCTGAACGTCCTATTCATCAGATCCATAAACACGGATGGAGCATTCGTCAACCCAAATGGCATGACTGTGAACTCAAAATGCCCAAACCGCGTACTGAATGCTGTCTTTGGAATGTCGCTCTCCCTTATCCTCAACTGATAGTAACCAGACTTCAAATCTAACTTCGAATATACAGTTGACCCAACCAACTGATCAAACAGATCGTCAATCCTCGGGATTGGATATTTGTTCTTCTCCGTAAGTTTGTTCAATTCCCGATAATCGATACAAAGCCGCAAGCTCCCATCTTTCTTCTTAACAAAGAGAACTGGTGCGCTCCAAGGCGACGAACTTGGACGCACATAACCTTGCTCTAGTAACTCCTGCAGTTGCACCTTCAACTCTGCCATTTCTCTCGGGGCTATCCGATAGGGGGAGCGTGACACCGGTTTGGCACCAGGTACCAGCTCTATAGTAAAGTCTATCTCCCGCTGAGGAGGGGCTCCTGGGAGATCATCTGGAAACACATCAGGGTACTCGGACACAACAGGGATGTTGCCCAAACTAGGTTTAGGCGTCGAAGTCTGCACTAGAGTGACATATAGTTCTGCCCCAGACCGAACTGCCTTAAACACCTGAAGGGCCGATATCAGAACTTTCCTTGACCCCTTCATGCCCGCAAAAGTAGTCTCCCGATCAGTGTCCAGACCCAACTTGACTTCTTTACGGTTGCAATCAATGCATGCACTCTGCTCCGAGAGCCAATCCATACCGAAGATTACATCGAACTCCACTAATGGTAGAACCAACGCCCGCAAATCAAACTCCCGGTCTCCAATCCGAATCTTTACAACACAGATTCTATCCGCACGCATTGAGCACCCATTAGGCAACAACACATCCAACTTGTTTTCTGCCATCGAGAACGGAACTCCGATGCGCGATATAAACTTTTCAGACAAGAAGGAATGTGATGCTCCCGTATCAAAAAGGGCTCTCGCCGGAAACCCAAAGATCAACACAAAGCCTAGCACTAACAAACGTAAGCTAACAAATACAAAAGTAACAACTATAAAAGTTAAACCACTATAATTTAACTCATACCTGCCACTACGTCTGCTTGCTTTATGGCCTCCTGTAGACCAAGGTTGTAGACTCTAGGCTGGGCTGGAGCATGATGGGATGCGGTTGACTCCACCGCCTTCCCTTTCTCCTCATAAGTCGCTCCAGGTCTCCTCTCGGACTTTGGACGTCCGCTCCAACACTCCCGAGCAAAATGCCCCGTCTTCCCGCAGTTGTAGCAAGCTCCGGGGACTCGACTTGTAGTTGCCCCCGATGCATCAGCCGAAGGGGCTGAGTTTGAAGTCCTCCGCTTCTTGTTCCATCTGCGGAAACCTGTCTTGTTACTTGGAACCTTGAACTCGGTCTTCCTTTCTCCTGGGTCCCTCTTCTCTTGAACTTTCTTCGCAACCTTTTCCAACGATCGGGCCGAATTGACCAAGGCTAGGAAGCCCTGCGCCTTAGGCCCAGCAAGGAGTAACTGTAAATCGCCACGAAGACCCTCATAGAATCGGTTGGTCTTCCTCTCTTCTTCAGAAAACATAGCACCAGCATAACGACCCAACCGTGTGAACTCATGCAGATATTCGTCCATGCTTCTGGATCCCTGAGTCAACCCAAGAAATTGATTCTCCATTTCCAACTTCTGAGCAGAAGGTACAAATCTGGCTAGGAACAATCTTGAAAATTCTTCTATCGGCACATCCGCAAGTTGCCTTCCCACTAGAAGATGAAACTCCAACTCGTCCCACCACAGCCTCGCCTCACCTTCCAAAAGAAAAGTCGCTATGGTGGTCTTCTGCCACTCCTCAGTCATTGTGGCCGTCAACACCCTCTTTATGGCCAGTCCTCAGCTTGAGTTGGCGTTCCAACCCCATTAAACCTCGGAGGATTAAAGCCCATCACGTGCTTTAGCTGCCGCTCCGTAAATCTCCTCGGCTCTACTAATCCAACTGCTGCGCGTTCAACCACTCTCGGCTCTGCCGCCCTAACCGGTTCTTGCTCATCCGCAGGAGGTGCGCGATGCATTTGCCCCGCAGGTTGGGCATTTATCATTGCGAACACGGCTTCAGCCACCATCCTGATGGTTTCTGCTGAAGGAGGTGTAGCAGGCACGTCCCTTGGTGCACTACTTTCCGCTGATTGCGGACGCTCTGACTGACCAGCACCGCTCCTAGCTGCCTATAATAGCAAAGACACACGATTAGACGACAAACAAATTGCTAAAAGCAATCATTGGAACACTCAGGTTCCACAAAACAAGTGTATTTTCATTCCTAAGTGGACATTCATGGGTTCTTTTTAATGTTATAACGATGACGCACACATGTGCTCACCACCCCTTAAAAGAATTCGCCCACGAATTCATTTAAGATTGATCGTAACCAGAAGTCTGATACCAAATTATAACACCCCCATCTGTCACATGGCATATAACAGAAGGTCCAGCTGGAACCCGACGCCATATACCACAGACAGTCGGAAATGATACTAAATGAATAATCAAACCAACCAACTAAGACTACTCGTCCTAATCACAGAGCATTCTAGCGGAAGATTTTAAAGTTGAAAGAACCCAAAATTAATTCCATCAATATGAATGTCCACAGCTACAACAACAGGAATGAAACCCCAAGTACACAGAAACAGGTACATGGCCTTAAGGCCTTACAAGTGTTCACTTCATAAATAGTGCTTTACATACATCGGCTCACAGGCCGGCCACACATGAAATATATAAATAAAACTATTCTACGGCCTTCTAGGGCCAACACAGCAACATGGGCTCCAGCCCGCTATTTGGCGCTCGGCTCCGCAGCACCTGCAAGCACATACCACCGCACAGTGGCAAATAAAGCAACGGTCAGCTAAAAGCCGACCAAATTATAACGACCCCGCCCCTTACTCGGGACGGCGGTGCTCTTTCCCTGCATAACATTAGCCCAACAATATATATATAGCGCAATAACAATTCGCCACAGGTGTAGGCTCGCACGGCCAAACACCCCGTGCACTCAGGGCACATTCATGGTGAACCCTGACCCATCAGTGCATTCACCACCACCCCCAGGATGGCAACAACATGTGAGCATTTAGCCTTTCTGACCACCGTCTAAGGCTCCAACTATGCCAACGGCCAGTCCCCGTCTTCGGGTCTCTCGCACCGAACCACATAGCCTAGGTCCAATTCCACTTGCCCGTTGCTCACGCCGCATGTCCAATTTAAGGAACTTTGCGCGGGCCAAGCTTCTCTCGGATCCCAAATTTTCCAAAACAATCTCATAACCCAGTTATGATCAAGGCCGGTTCCCAGACCGCCAAGTTAGCAGAACACGTTTCCGCTCAATTTTCCGGGTGCGCCTTGAAGCTAACCTTCAAGGATCCCTGCTGCAATCTACCGCGTGGAAACCCGAAAAATCCAAAGCACGGAGTCTTCTCCGGCAAAACCATATCAAATGCAACATCACCGATCCAGACAAAACACGTCCGGGTAGGCTTCACACACAATGCCTATGCCCGTACTTACGATTCCGGGCTCTACATGCAACACAAGGGGGACTATTCCCGTCAACCCCAAGGAACACCACGCACTCACCGCATACTCGCGTGGAGCGGGATTCCTTATGCAGAAAGAAAGAGATTCAAGCGCTCGAGTTGAGAATCGTTACCCTTGTAGTCCGTTTTGGCGCCATGGAAAAACTACGCGGTTAGAACTCTTCGCAATGACCTTCCCTCCACGGATCCGCTCTCCGATTTCGAAACGGCGCTCCGATGCTCCGCCGGCGGCCGGAAACCTCCTTCTTCTTCCTCTCCTCTCTCACTTTGGAAGGGGAGAACTTTGGAGAGAAAATGAGGGAATAACTCCCTATTCCCGGCCTTAACAGAGCAGGATTTAATCTGGGCCATTGGATCCTAATTAAAGAAAATGAACGGCTCGGATTTGCACAAAATTCCCCAGACCTGGGCCGCACACGGCTTGGCACACGGCCGTGTCCAAGGCCGTGTGCCTCGATCCAGGCACGATCGTCGAACTAAGAAATGCACACGGGCCAAGACACGCCCGTGTCTGACCTGACACGCCCGTGTCGGGTTCCTCGACACGCCCGTGTTCGTGGGCGTGTCACGCATAACCGCCACGGCAACGGACACGACCCATCAGGACACGGGTAGGGACACGGGTTGGCACACGCCCGTGTCGGATGACACGCCCGTGTCATCCGGCCGTGTTCCTGGCCGTGTCCTTCTCGGGTTGGAAACGACCAAAAATCACCAGCCAGACACGGCCTTGGACACGCCCGTGTCCTAGGCCGTGTACCCCTACAGGCACCAAAAACTCTTTTTCCGCGACCGACTCGCACACAAAATTCGGGGCGTTACAAATCTCCCCCACTTAAGGAATTTCGTCCCGAAATTAAGCAAAGGTACACAAAAGCTAAATGATACCTGAGTGGAATAACTCGGGGTATTCCTCCAACATAGCTTGCTCTCGCTCCCAAGAAAGCTCCTCACGTCCGCAATTATCCCAACGGACTTTAACCATTCTGACCTCCTTGTTGCGGAGTCGTTTGACTGCAACATCTTCAATTCGTACTGGTCTGACCCTTGTTGTTAACTCATAATCAACCGGTACCTGATCGTCTGCAATGATCTGCAAAGCCTCTTGCACTGCCTTACGCAACACCGATACGTGGAATACGTCATGCAGCCCACTCAACTCCGTCGACAGCTTTAATATATCCAAGTAGTGTCGAGACTGAAGACAACTTTGTCGACGCTCAAGAGAAGTGTCGACATGCTTCACAAGCTGAGTCAAGACTTGAAGCAAGCAGTGTCGACACTCAGGACTAGTGTCGACATATTCTACATCAGTTGTGTCGAGACAAGGTGAAGGTTATGTCGACACATTCAAAAGTATGTCGACACCACTACAAGAGTAGTGTCGACACCCAGGACTGGTGTTGACACATCCAACGGTCATTTTTCAACACTTCAAACAGATTTGTTTCCTAAGTACAGAAATCAAGTCAGAGGGTCTGACAATTGTCAGAACTGTCAGAACTTTCAGATGTTAGTTATTAACCGGATAAGCTGGTTATCTTTTGACAGAGCCTATATAAAGGGATCAACTCTTCAGAAAAGAGAGAGAGAGAGAGAAATTTTGCAAGTCCAGATCTACGAATCTATTTGCTAGAATACAGTAGGTGGAGAGATGCCGGATCAAGAATCGTCTTCAACATTCTGCAGCCTAGATCTACCCTAATTTCAACTTCAAGAATCTTTGAAAATCTAAGAAGGGCATGATCAAATCTATCACTTCAAGATCAAAGGAAGAAAATAGATCAGAATCAGATCAAGAAGCAGTCACCCATTCCTTTCTTGCTGGGTGACTTGTTCTTAACCAATCTCTTTTACTTTTATTAATTTTATAAGATCTACCCATAGATATGAGTGTATGGGAAACATATTCTCTGAGATTGTAAGCCTATGTAATAAAGTCTGAGGTAGGGCAAGTATTTTTTGAGGTAGGAGAAGCTTGAATTTTTCTGAGCTGTAGTGCAGGATTTGCATGAGACATAGGTGTGTGGATACATTCGGAGGTAGAGTTCTTGGGAGGAACTTGACGTGTAAGATCTTTGTGATCTGAGTGGTAAGACTTGTAAAGTCTGAATTGTAGGGGACAGATGAGCTCTGAGCTGTAAGATTTGAGGATCTGAGTAAAGGAAGAAGGAGTTTGGATGAATCTAGCTCATTGCTAGATAGGTGAATGAGAAAAGTTGATGTACATATTAATTGGGGACCACTATAAAACTATGTGTACTGTGCTATGTATAATGTGTTTTGTATGATGTGATAGTTCTAGATTGCTAGTAAGATTATCTTGTTTATCTGGTTATGTTATATAAATCAAAGAAAGTATATCTCTGAATTAACAAAGGTAGCCAACACTCAAATTGGACAAATTCACCCCAATCTGGGTCACTTTCAATCCAAAAACAAACATTTACAAAGTGCTTTTAAGTTCATTAACGTAGAGTGACATTTGATTTAAGGAGATGCTATGAGTACGAGATAAAGGTATTAATCTTTATATATTTTGAAAATAACTAACATACAATCCTAACATAAAACCATCCCAGAGAGAAAGTAGTGACGCCAAACAACAAGAAATTGGCATTGTAAATAACAAATAGTATAACATCAGCAATAATTTACTGTGGGCGTCAACAACCTGACACGAACCCACAGAACAAAATGTACGTCTGAGCAAAAATAAGAACAACAAAACTACCTCACGAAGGTGAGGGAAGAAACCACAATTACGAAGCCCAGGCTAAGAACCACCAACTCTAGCTTCTCAGGCCTCTACTGCTCCAAGCCTGAGGCATTAAAAATAAAGATTGCCTAAGCAAGAATAAACAAGTGGCAATAAATACCAATAGTAAATAAACAAGAGACGTCCAAGGGTTACCAACCCAAGAAATAAAAACTGCCAAACCACAACACCTAAGTCAAAACTCAGAAAACAAATGAAGAATTCAAGAGGTTAATTGTGTAAAAGTGCACCAAGTACGACAAAGAGCAATGCTTATAAACGTAGCATATATATAGGAAAAGACTGATCGGATTTAAAGCGTGAAGCATTATCATCGGTAAAATAAATACGGTACTGAGGTTGTGGCCACATTATCCAACACAAACCATCAGACCAAACAACTGAAAAAGATACTGTGGGGGTGGCCACATTATCCAACACAATCCAACAGTTCAAAAAAAAAAACCACCAGGTATAATGATTCACAAGCCAACACTGAGGTGGTTGTCCTTTATCCACTACCAACCCTAGTCCACCATTGAATTTCCAAAAGTACTGATAACGAAAGAAAAAAAACCATGACTTAGTATCATATTTTCTAAACAACACAAAGTAAGAAAGTCTAGAAAATCTATGAAGGTATACTCGACGAATTGGAGTTCATCCGATGAAAAATTCTAAGTCGACATCGATTTGTCGAGAATACTGTATGAATTCAAATTCATTCGATGCTTTTGTACTCCACTCAATGCCTTTTTCACTCCACTCAATGCTTTTGACCCCAAGATTGGTTCATTTGGCGCATAACTGCAATCACTCAACGCCAAAGCAGTTTCACTGAACGAATTTGACTTCAAGACAGAATCACTCGACGCACTCGATGAATTTTGCTCTATTCGAAGAATTTGACTTCAAGATAGAATCTCTCGATGCACTCGACAAATTTTTCTTCACTCGACAAATTTGACTTCAAGATAGAACCACTAAAGGCACTCGATGAATTTTGCTTCACACGATGAATTTGACTAGAAGACAAAACAACTCGACGCATGGGACGAATTTGATTTTGCCTATAGAGTTTACTCGACGATTAAGACCTTGACCGATCTCTTTGGTACAAATATTCAACAAATAATAATGCCTATGCTATTCATAAGTTCTATATAGGAAAGAAAAGGATAATAGCAATGAAAGAGCTAGTAAGAGGGGAGGAACCACCACTTGCCTCAAAATCTTCTGAAGCTCGACCTTCTGAACAATCCACGACATAGATCGGCGGAAATAGAAATCACGACAAATAGATCTTGAGAGATTTTGACAAAACGAAGGATTAGGGCCACATACCGCAACGCCAAAAGTCCACGAAAATAAAAAAATACCTCACACCAACCCGTAGATCTCGGCGAGAGCTCTCCATATCTATGCTACGTTGAAGATTACGCCAATCGGAGCTCCAAAAACGGCTACCGGAAGGTTCACAATGAAAAACTCACCGCCTCTCTCATTACTCTCTCGATTAGACCCTTTTTGGGGAAGAAGGATCAATAGGATTTTTGTTCTATAAGTATATATATATATAATATTATATTATTAATATAATAATAGGAAAAAAATCAAATGATGAGGGTGACCAAATCACCATGGTTTTCAATGAAATACGCACCAAAACTAAATGTCGGTGCTACAAATCCAACGGCAAAGTCGAAATCAGGATTCGACAAACCAAACTTGGGTTAAAAATTCCCTGAAGTTAAAACAACAGAACATCATTATAAAATTCACTGAGTCTCCAAAAATGCCCGGATCACAACAAAACTTCACAAACACGCTTAAAATTAATTACTTTAATTTTCCCAGTCAAAAACTCTAATTTAGATGAGTCTACAAACTGGCTCTCTCGCCCCCAACGAATAAAATCTCTCAGTAATGACGGTGCACCATTAACCATGCGTGAACGTAATGCCCTTACATCATTATTACACTACTAATGGTATTAAGATAATAATCTAAAATTCAGGGGTTTTGCTATCCTCCCCGGATTCAGAAAACCTTCACTAATCGATTTTCCTCACCACAAGAATAGAGAAAAGAGAAAAATTACAACAAGTATAATATACTAAAGAAGAATTTAGATTGAATCCCCCTCAAGATGATTTCTCTGTTGATCGATGCATGACTGGTTCATGAGATCTTCGTGTGGATGCAAGCGATCAACTCCTCATAGTCGTTGATGTCTTTAGCTCTCCGGAGTTCTTCGTGTGCCAATAGGAGGGAGGCAATTTTCTCTTCCTTCGATGGAGATGGCAGAACATAGAACAAAGGCGACTAACGAACCCTAGGAATGAAAGTTTTGATTCTCTATTCTTCTCACCTCAAGGAAATTAGAAAATAAGATGCCTTTTATATGTCTTTGTAGTAACAGGCTAATGTCGGTGGTAAGACTAGTACCTGATGGTAGGTCAACATGCTTGATGCTGACAGTTGTCCTGCAAGTTTAAAAAATATTCAAAAAGAATATTTTCCTCTTTTTCATGCTAGCGTGGTACGTTAATAGGTTACCGCCATGCAGTACTCCTGTCCACTCGACGCTCTCAATGCTCATTGAGTGGGCTTGTCTGCTGTGGTAAGAAGTTAACGTTGGAGGTACTCCTATCATCTCGACAATCTCGACGCTTGTTGAGTGGGCCGGCGCGGCGCAGTAGTAATATACCGCCGTGCGGTAGAGTCCTGAGCGCTTAGCTGAAAAAAATCCTTAGGTTAGTGTGGGTGGTAGATCTAGCTCATCTCAGTAGCAACCCGAGAGCCATGTCAATTTAACTCAAGTTACCGCCCGGCGGTAACAACTACTGCTCAGTTGTAGGTACCAGATGAAAGTTTTCACGCTTCGCTGGAACCTATAAACCTGCACACTCCACCAAACACATGATGCGATCAAATACAACATGGGATTTGCGACAGACTTGATTTCAAGAGCCTAGACACCTAGAATGGGGGGGGGGTGAATATGTTCTAATTTATCCTTCAAAATTTTAGGCAAATAGTAAAATCTATCTCATCACAGATGAATTTAAATAACAGAACATAGCACAACATACACCTACACACAGCATTCCACAGATTGCACACATGATTTATAGTGGTTCCCCAAATGATGGGTAGATCCACTTCCCCATTCGCCTATCTAGCAATGTACTAGATTCGGCCTAACTTCTTTGTTTCTTCTCAGATCCGCAGATCTTACAGCTTAGAACCAAGAATGGTTCCTACAACTCAGAGTTATACAAGTCCTACCTCATATTCTTCCCCAAGAACCCTACCTCAGGCCTCAGCCCTACCTCAGCCTATGTCACTAGGCTTACAACTCAGAGTGAAACCCCACTCCTACAACTCAGGAAAAAGCCCTATCTCAGCCTTTATAATTATAGGATTACAACTCAGATCTTACAACAGATCCTACCAGAAATTATTTGATTAAGAGATACAGAAATTTCACCAGATAAATCTCTTCACTGGTGTGAGCTTCTTGATCAGTTCTTGAATAAACTGATCTTCAGATCCAACCAAACTTAGCCATTTCAAAGCTTCTTGATAGAACAAAATAAGGTTGATATTCACTTGTTGTAGATGTTGATCTTCAGATAGCTTCCTCCTTGAATTCAGAATGAGATCTGAATCTTCCTTGCAGACTGTTCTGGATCTGCCTTCGTAAGGGTTTCCCCTTTTCTTACTATAGAAAACTCTCTCTGAAGGATTCTCTTCTTAGTGTTGTGTGTTCTCTTTTCCTTGCTTCATGTTGTATCGAACCAGTCGTTTATATAGAGTTTTCTCCTGATTACCGACTGATCTGGTTTGTAACAGTCTTCATATTGTTCTGACAATGCTGTCAGACCGGTTGGTTATGTCAACTGATTCTTCAAAGACTTTCCAACTCAGCATGAACCACTCAGCAAACTGCTTCATACATATATATATATATATATATATATATATATATATATATATATATATATATATATATATATATATATATATATATATATATATATATATATATATATATATATATATATATATTATTGGATATTTGACACCCAAAATGTGTCAAATTTAAGTTCTTTTTTTAAAACGAAAACTGATATTTATACCCCAAATTGTTTTCATAACTCTCTGCCGAACACTAATCTCAGTTCTCCGCATAGCATTCGCCCTTTCTTATCTCGCAACGGAGATCGTCCCCGGCCGTCTATCCTGGCTCGCATCTCTTCGTCGGCGGCCTTTCTTCCTCCCTCGCATCCGCTAGCTTGCCGACAACCTCTTTTCGCAACACCATTTCTGGTAAGAAACCGAGCCCTCGCGCTTACTCCCTCACACCTCCCGCAACGACGTTCACACGCCGACCTTCCTTCCACCCTCACAGAAGTTCGCTCGTCGTCAACTCCTCTCCCCAGAACCTTTTCTGATAAGTGTCGTGTCTTCCTTCTGTTGAAGACCCAATAATGCTCATTGTTCTGTCCATGTTATGCATTATTTCCCTTATTAATTTGAGATTTCTGGCAGGCCATTTGGAATTTTTTGATTATAAACAAGTTAGGAGCCACATGCTGTGATTACACTCGGTAGTGATTACTCCTCTTCCAATCATACTGAAATTTCTAAAGGTATACTTTGTGTTGTCTTTACATGTTTTTGTTGATTAGTCTATAATTTTTATGTTTATGAGTGGTTGTTTTTTCATTAGTATGTGTGTTATAATTGTCTTTAAGAGCCTAATTAATCATGAGTTCAAAAGAGTTGATATTGTTTGAAAATGACAAATTTTTCACAGACGTTGGAATGCACTTTTGCACATTCTCTTATTTTCAAAACAAAGAAGATTTGATTTAATGAGTTAGGAATGTTGTCAAACAGTTGGGGTTTGTCATTATTATAACAAGGGCCGATAAGCTCGGTGACAGAGCAACATCCAGAGTTATTTTGGGATGTGACAAAGGTTAGAGATGGAGTCTGACTGTGTTGGATGTACTGGACACTCGACCGATTTCGCCGGCATTTAAGCCGTGGGTATTTGAGCCTTTTTCGTCAGGGGTATTTATGTAATTTGTACATCTATATTCCGTGGGTATTTAAGCCTTTTTCGGCTTAGGGTTTTACGTGAATTGAAGGGATCAGAAACCAGAGGAAGGAGAGCAGCGAAACGAGAAGCGGTGTAAGTTTCTTTGAACGTTCTTCATAGTGGATTTCTGTGGCGCGGGTGGTTGTAATTTTTTCCCCGGATTTGGCGTTTTTCCATGTTAATTTCATGTGTTGTGTTCTGTGATTTCTGTGATTGTTTTTGCACTTGTTTTTCCCAACAACATGGGAGGGTTACCTCTAGATACTCAGAAAAATAAAGGAAATGTTAAGAGAAATATCAGAAAATCAAGTTCCAAGCGGTGTGAGTGTAAATATGCACTTAAAGGACATAAAAATGAGAACAATGAATGGAAACTTGAAGTTACACATGGTGTGCACAATCATGAGTTTGTTCATCTTGAAGCACACCCATATGCTGGTAGGCTAGATGTCGATGAGCACAAGATTGTTGAGGAGATGAAAAATGCCGAATGTAAGCCATGTAAAATTTTAGCCATGCTAAAGAAGAGAAATCCGGGTAATAATACAACCATTAGAACAATCTACAATGCGAAAGCTAATCTATATAGACCACAACTAGAAGGTGGAACTCCAATTCAATACTTGTGTAAGGATTCGATCCCCTTCGTGCAAACCTGGATCCAAGCAAATTCAGCAATAAAAACAGAACAAAAAACACACAGAGATTTACGTGGAAACCCCCTCACAGCAAAAGGGGGAAAAACCACAGGGCAGAGCACACAAACAATCCACTATAATAATAAAGGATTACAAAAATACTAGGTTTGCCCAACCTAGTTCCCTCTCCGGATTCACAGACGAATTCCCACTCAAAACAAGACGCTCCTTCTGAAACCGAGGAAGAACAACCCTCAAGATATTGAGGTAAAAAACAACCTCTCTTCAACATGGAACTCCCCGATTGAGTCAAAATCTCCACACAGAAGGTAAGCCCGAGAGAAACCTCTCCTAATACAGTGAACGACTCCTCCTGTTGAAGCCAAAAATTGACCTCTGTGGAGTTCGGGGTCCCAAAAGAGGGGTGACCTCACACTTACTACAGTCAGGAGAATGTCACAGGCCAAAAGATCGAGAAGCTAGGAACAGACCCTCGGCTCTAGCGCGGAGGTTCCACCTCACACCCGGAAGACCTCTGAAGTCTCACCCTCCCTAGCCAATGCTGAGCTAGGTGCCTTGGAGGAAGAAAGCAAAGGGGTTTTTGTGGCTAGAATGCAATGCTCTCCAAGGCACCCTCAAGGGTCTATTTATAGTTTTCCCAATCCCATGAACCGAAATGTTAGAAATACCCCTACGACAAACAGGCCTTGGGCCAATAGAAAACATCCACACCGGGGGCAAAGAGGTAAATCCGCCCTTAGTGGTATAATGGTAAAAGCATGCCCCCTACCCCTCGGACACCCGAGGCGAATGGGTAACCCCGCGAAGGAACCTAAAGCTGGGGGCGAGAGCCAGGCCGCCCGCTGGGCAGGCCGCCAGGCAGGCCGTCGGGGAGAGACCAGGCCTCCAGCCGTCTCGCCCGCCAGGCAGGCCGCCATTGCGAGATCAGGCCGCCAGCCGGTCTCGCCCGCCAGGCAGGCCGTCTGGGCGAGACCCTGCCCGCAGGCCGGTCTCGCCCGCCAGGCAGGCCGCCTAGGCGAGACCCTGGCCGCATGCCGGTCTCTCTCTCCAGGCAGGCCGCCTGGGCGAGACCCTGCCCGCAGGCCCGTCTCGCCCGCCACGCAGGCCATCTGGGAGAGACCCTGCCCGCAGGCTGGTTTGGCTCGCTAGGTAGGCCGCTTGGGCGAGACCCTGCCCGCAAGCCGGTCTCGCCCGCCAGGCAGGCCGCCTGGGCGAGACCCTGCCCGCAGGCCGGTCTCGCCCGCCAGGCAGGCCTCCTAGGCGAGACCTTGCCCGCAAGCCGGTCTCGCTGCCCCTACCTCAAACTTAGCAAGCTGGGGCGGGTGCCGACCAACGTTCCGCACCCCCCCCTAAAAAAGAGGGGAACATGGATGAGAATTTTTCCTCCTCCTATTAGTATATTCCAAGGGCTAGGCCTAAATTAGCCACAAAGAGTGCAAACCACTCCAAAAGCTTAAAAATACAAAGCTGGTCCTGCTCCTGCCGGGGGGACCCTACTCTGCGAATACGGGGTTGTACACGATCCCCGCTCTTTTCGAGCGAGTTCTACGCTCGGAAAGAAACATCCAACACAACGTATTCACTGAGTGGCCTTCATAGAGCAAAAAATACTTGGCCTCCCTGAGGTGTCAACCTGTCATGCCAGCTAATGGGAGCCTGGGTGACGAGACGGCCTCGGGATAAAATACACTTGGCATCAACGAGAGGTACCACCGGCCCTGCCCAGCTAGAGAGAGCCTGGACAGCGGGACCGTCTCAGAGCAAAGAGAACTGGGCATCCACGAGCGGTACCACCGGCCCTGCCCAGCTAGTGAGAGCCTGGACAGCAGGACCGTCTCAAGGTGAGACCTACCCCACCCTCCGAGAGATCAACCTGCCGTGCCAGCTAGTGAGAGCCTGACAGCGGAATCCATCTCGAGGCCAGACCTACCCCACCCTTCGAGAGATCAACCTTCCCTGCCAGCTAGTGAGAGCCTGACAGCAGAATCCATCCCGTGGTGAGACCTACCCCACCCTCCGAGATATCAACCTGTCCTGCCAGCTAGTGATAGCCTGGAAGCGGAATCTATCTCGAGGTAAGACCTACCCCACCCTCCGAGAGATCAACCTGCCCTGCCAGCTAGTGAGAGCTTGACATCGGAATCTATCTCGAGGTGAGACCTACCCTACCCTCCGAGAGATCAACCTGCCCTGCCAGCTAGTGAGAGCCTGACAGTGGATTCTATCTCGAGGTGAGACCTACCACACCCTATGAGAGATCAACCTGCCCTGCCAGCTAGTGAGATCCTGACAGCGGAATCTATCTCGAGGTGAGACCTACCTCACCCTCCGAGAGATCAACCTGCCTTGCCAGCTAGTGAGAGCCTGGCAACGGAATCCATCTCGAGGTGAGACCTACCACACCCTCTGAGAGATCAACCTGCCCTGCCAGCTAGTGAGAGCCTGACAGCGGAATCCATCTCGAGGTGAGACCTACCCCACCCTCCGAGAGATCAACCCGCCCTGCCAGCTAGTGAGAGTATGGCAGCAGAATCTATCTCGAGGTGAGACCTACCTCACCCTCCGAGAGATCAACCCGCCCTGCCAGCTAGTGAGAGTCTGGCAGCAGAATCTATCTCGAGATGAGACCTACCCCACCCTCCGAGAGATCAACCCACCCTGCCAGCTAGTGAGAGCCTGACAGCGGAATCTATCTCGAGGTGACCTACCCCACCCTCCGAGAGATCAACCCGCCCTGTCAGCTAGTGAGAGCCTGTCAGTGGAATCTATCTCGTGGTGAGACCTACCCCACCCTCCAAGAGATCAACCTGCCCTGCCAGCTAGTGAGAGCCTGACAGTGAAATCTATCTCGAGGTGAGACCTTTCATGGATCACAAATATTTTTTGGTGGTTCCTGTCATTAATCATGATGCAAGCAAAATTCATTACAAAGAGATGATTCACTTCTTTCTTACCTCCCTCTTCCCTCATGAATCATCGGATCTCTCCCCGGGTACCTACATCAACCATGTTCTCACATCTCTCCTCTGCCTCCCCAAGTTGGACTTCTTCAATCCGCACCGGATCTTGCGCTTGTTGAGGCTGATGAGGCTGTGGTGCCGGAGCTCTTGTCCTTCTCAGCTCCAGGAACTCGGGACAAGTAGTCGTGGCATGACCTTCTAACTGGTGGAAGTCACAGTAAGGTAACTCTACCCTGACTCTTCTCCTTCCCTGGCGGTTCCTCCTCTCCCTTCGACTAATCTCCATCGCTTGCTGTGGTGGGGGTAGGAGATGTCTAGGGGCTTACCTTTGGAAGTTGAACCTCCCCTGGCCTCCCTGAAGATCTCCCCACCTTGGATGAGACCTCTTCCTGGACCCTGAATGGGTCCTCTCTGTTGCCTCCAACCTGGCTCCAGACCTTCTTAAGGTCTCTGGAGTCCCTGAGCTCTCTGCTTCTCTCTCCTTCTCCCATCCTGAGGCCTCGAGCCACCTTGCTCCTTCGACTCTGCCTCTATCAATCTTGCCAACTTCTTTACGAACGCCTGGTTGACCGCCTTAGTGGCTATATCCTCTGCCTCCCTTTCCATCATATCCTCGAAGGAAAGGGGGGCTGTTGGGTATTGTATCCACAATTACCTGGATTTGAGGAAGCCACCTGTCAAGCTAAGATGAATTCACAATGTATCTGATGAAACCTCTTAAGCTGTGCTTGCAGTTCTTCCACGCTAAGTGCACACCAATGTCAGGGTGCAGTAGGTCAATATACACGGGTCTGCATGACGTAATCCCTCGTTGAGCAGATCAGTGTGTTGGCCTACGTGTACTCTCTCTATTGGAGTGCACTTACTTTCAAGTACAGGGCCATGTTTATGCAAGAGAAGACAAGGAGCAAGGATGGGTCAAGGAGCAGCTCTTGGGTGGAAAGACGAAAATTCGTCTAAGTAAAATTCGACGAGAATCACTAGTGATTCTCGCCGAATCGTCGAGAATCATTAGTGATTCTCGCCGACTCCTTCCGGCTACCTCAAAACGGTGCCAAGTAAGATTCGGCGAGAATCACTAATGATTCTCGCCGAACCCATCGTTGAGCAGATCATGAAAACCGAGTTATATTCGTTGAGAATCAACAAGCGAATCGTCGAGAATCACTAGTGATTCTCGACGAATCGTCGAGAATCATTAACTGATTCTCGCCGATTCGTCGAGAATCACCAATGATTCTGACGAATTTTACTTGGCGATTTCTCGGGATGCTGCTGGACCGGATTCTGCCGCTGGACTAGTTTGAACCGGCTTTCGGGTTTATACGTGTGGGACCCACAACGGTCATATTGTAAGTGTCTACAGTGTATAAATACATGAGTATTTGTGAACAGTACCACAGCGAAGAAGATAAGAAATACGCGAGCACGGACGAACCCTAAAATCGCTGCTTCCGCTCTGCCGCCGCCGCTGCCGCTCACGACAAGGTGTTCGCCGGTTGATCGTGGTTTCGCCCAGATTCTCCTGCGACAGAAGTCTAGCTAAGCTTAGCGTCTCACGTGTCTATCCGGAGATCTCTTGTCTCTCGATTTGTAGATCGGGAAAATCTTCCCCATCCGAATCGATCGAGACGATTGATCCTAGTGTGACCGTTGGTAAACCTAGCTTGCTTCGCTACGAAGTTTGGATCAACAAAGAAGTGCAGCCTCACATCGTTGTTGCCGCCGATCCCGTGAACCTAGCCGCCGCTCATCTTGCCGCCGCCGGTTCCGGGGAGATCCTCTCCAAGAGAGATGTAAGGTTGTGGACTTCTTGTGGACGTCAAGAACACGTCGTCAACAAAGAGGGACATCATAGTCTCCAAACGAAGTTTGTATCTCGTGTACATTCTAGTTTTACTTTTGTTGTAAAGGAACATTTGTTCCGTGTTGTAAGGGTTGGGTGCAACCCGGTTTGTGGGAGTGTTGACTCCTACGTATGGAAGGGTTCCTTCCAATAGTGCAAGGATTGGATTTCAATCCTGTTGGAGAAGTGACCGAGTCGTCCCTTGTTGGGAGATAGGTCGAAGGGGGAAAGTAGATGTACCCAAGTCGGGGAACCACTATAAATTGCCTGTGTATTCTGTGTGCTGTGCTGTTTATTTTTATTGTGCAGGTACAATCTTAAATTCCACAAAAACGCTGCACGTCACCTATTCCCCCCCCATAGGTGAAACTAGTTGACACTAGGTGGACTTTCAAGTGGTATCAGAGCCAGGTTTCTCATCAAAAAGGTTAACACCTTGAGTAGAATCCTGCCACCAGTGTCAGAAGCATGGAGCTGGATTATGAGATATCGCCACTAAGACTTCCCGCTTGTACAAAGGAGTATTATCCCGTCTGGAGGATGAGGGTGTCATGTCACTTGGAGGCCATCGATCCTCGAGCATCTCTCATCCTGGAAGAGGGTCCTTTTGTTCCTATGAAGACCTCCTGCTCTGGAAAGAATATCGAAGTGCCCAAGTGCATTGCAGAGATGTCAGAGACAGAACTGCCACTATTTAACTTGGACGAGAGGATTCGTCAAATTATCTTGAACATCTGGTCTGGAGCTTCTCGCTCTAGATTGGAAAAATGTAGGACGACTAAATCTATGTGGGTGATGATATCAGAGTTGATGGGGGGGGGGTCAGAGAAAGCTGGAATCTGCTGTCAACCAGAGGATGAAGCCTATGTGGGGGTCCTCACCTCTGAAGATGAAGACATGGATCTCTCGGACAACATCAGAGCTCCAGTGTCCGTGTCAGAGACTGAAGAGGCCAGTGAGGAAAGCAGCTCTGATGAGGATGAAACAATGGTCACTGGCTCTAATGACAATAAGACAGAAGAGCAGGTAACTTCTTCATCCTGCCCCAGATCTCTTGAAGTTTCTGAAGACAGGAACTGCTTTCCTTCAGAAGATTCTGATTCCCTAAAGAGAGCCCTTCAGAAAAGCAACCTACTTGCTGAGGAGCAAGCTCAAGAGATTGCTCGACTGAAGATCTTGTTGGTTCTCCAATTGGCGTCCAACAAGGTCAAGGACTCTAAGATCTCAGCTCTAGAGAGTAGTCTAGAGAATGAGAAACGAATAGTATCAAACTTTTCCAAAGTTGATACTATAAAGAGAAAGCAAGAAAATAGGTGGATCTCCCGGATTATCAATGCGTGGAGAAATGGGGAAATGGTATTCTGACCCCCCACTCCAAGCAGGAAGGCAACTCATCATGCCTTCAGGTATGACCATAGGAATAGTCGTGGTCACTGCAAGGGTGATCTGTCCCCATGTGGAGACACCCGGAGTGCAAGGGCCGTCGTGGCCACCCATGAGAGAATACCTAAGGCTCCTTCTGAGCCCTTTGTATTCACTGCCACTGCCTCAACTCAGTGTGAATCTGCATGTCCCAGCTCACAGAAGACCTCTCACCACCCGAGGACACAGGATAGGGAGGTTAGAAGTCATGGTGTAAGTTTTCATGGGGCCTCCGGAAGGGGGATGTCTGAAATGAAGGCACCACCTCCCCGGCCTCATGACGCTCGCAACATGCATTCCTTCCTCCCTTCCACGTGTCACGGTGGAAGAGAACATTTTGTGAGAAGATCATGCCCTATCCCGTTTAGACCTAGGACCGTGACTACCTCAGTCATTAGATCAGTTCGGAAACGACGATACAACATTCACCCGTGTTGGTGCTGTGGCAAAGTGGGACACTTTGCCATCGACTGTTGGCACAACCCCTCTGTGCCAAAGGCAAGGCCCTATCCACATTTTCTGCGCAGAGGTAGCCTTCCTGACAGGTTTTCTGAAGGAAGGCAGTCGCGTGCTTATGCTAACAGGAACCTAGGACCCAATATGATTTGGGTTCCTAAGGTAAAGTAATTCTTTCTTGAAGGGTAGTCTAGGTTCCCGTGAATATGATGGGAACTAGACAGTTGGTGGCTCAAGACTAAATTGGAACAAGCGTCTGCAATAACAGATGTGATATCTACTTGAGCATACTCACATTGAGCTCCTAATATGTTCTACCTGTGGGACTAAACGATGACTCTCAAAATCCCAGGTACTTATGACCAGTTCCAAGACTTGAGTCGTTTTCCATTGACAGTTACATATATATATATATCTTTATATACAGATACATATTTGTATATACGTGTATGTATGCACATCCAAGGATAGGGTAACACGATGAATATAAACCTTAGATACATCATTAAAGAGTTATCGGAAAATACACTGGTAGATTCGAGAACGAACATCTGCAGGCGTAAATTAATTCACTGAAAACTAACAAAGATACGTCGTTGGAAATCTCGACAACGAAAATACATCATTGGAAACCTTGCCATCAATAAATGTATGGAAAAGGCGGCTCAAACCCTAATAGCTTGGCTTTAAGGAGTATCTATATAGTTAGAAGACTTTCAAATTAACTTAGACAAACGGAAACCGTAAGAATCCCATTTAACTCGTCGAGCTTGGCATTTAAGGAGAATCCGATTCTTGCCGAAGGATCAAGAAGAATCATATTTAAGGAAGAATTCCCGCCGACTCTTCACATTCCTTAGGAATCGCGCAAGGTTTCTTCCGCCGACCCACAGGAAGCTCGTCGAATCGTCTTCTCGTAAGGTTCTCGTCGAATCCCGCACCGTCTTCGCCAAATCCCGCAAGGTTCTCCATCGTCTTCCCGTAAGTAACCCACCAGGAATCGCACAGGCTTCCGTCGAATCCCGCCGAACTCCGCAGGAAACTCTCCTACTCACCGAAGGTCTCCATCGCTGTTTCCCGCAAGTTCTCCACCGAAGGTCTTCCCAAAGGTATCTCTCTGAGTCGTGAAAATTTCCGTTGACATCTCGCAGGAAGCTCACCGACAACTTCACGCAGGACGCTCAAGGAAGATTTCTCGCAGGAAGCTCACCAACTCACTTCCGACTACGCCTTTAGGTAACCTCTTCCTCACCCGTACTTGGACGTTATCACTAGTGACGCTTCCCCTTTGACTGTTCATTAAGCATAGAGTTGGGCTTCTCTCCCTAGATCTGCAATGGCTCCAAGGACAACTGCTGGGTTGGTCACTGGTTGCGAGCTTGTTCGAACTGGGTTTTCTCACGCCTCTGACGAATTCAGAAACATCATTCTGATGCTGGAAGAGGCTGGGCTATCATTCATCCTGGAGCACCAGTGCAAAATCCTGGACAAAGAGGTTCTGGAGTTCTTCGCTACCGCAAGACTCCGGAATGGCGACTCTCTAATCAAAAGCAAGGTGGCTGGGGCAAAGGTCAAGATGTCTGCCAGCAAGCTGACCCGCTTCCTGCAGCTCTCTAGCTCAGAGCACGAGGACTATCTTGAGGAAGAAGACAAAATCAGGACTCTCTTATTCTGTGGTCTCCCACGAGGAACTCAGTCGATCAAGCGCAAGGATATGAATGAAGAAGGGAAGCCTTTGTCTGACATAATTGGAAAGGTACTCATCTGCAAGCCAGGATCTCATGACCATATCTCTGCGGATATGTTCAAGATCCTGGTGGCAATTGTCTGCCGTAAAAGGTTCAACTGGGGGGCGTTGCTGTTCGAGAAGATAAAGGACACCTTAAGCTCTCCGAGTTTTGGCCGAATCATAAGTCTGTATCTAAATCAGCTAAATGGAGACAAGTTTGACATGAGTAAAGGTGTTCCTCTACACTACTTGAAGAAGATGGACTCAAGTGTGTTTGACCGATGGGAGAGGCGTATTGGGCAGACTGCCGTGGAAGAACAACAGGGAGTATCTCCAGCAGTCACCCCCAGTGAAATTCCTGATACTTTGACTGCAGGAATCGAGGGGGAGCCTCTACCCCCTCATACTGATGTAGTATCTGACATCTCCCAGCTGGCCAAAGATGCTGTGGCAGATCTACACGAAGAAAGTGAACCTGAGCTGGAGCATGGGGAGGCCCCGAACCGAAATAATCAAGGAGCCGAAGCTACTGTACTGGAGACTGCTGACAAAGAGTTGGAAGAGGCTGCTGATGATGATGATTTCATGGATGATGACGGAGAGGAAGACGGGAATGAGGGACATGCGGCATTGGAGGCTCCGGATCTCTTTGAACCTCCATCTGACAAGCATGCACCAGTGGAGGGGGAGTCAGAAAAATCTACAGAGGCCGCCAGCATTCCCCCATTAGAGACTGTGCTTGTATCCAGCTCTACAGATGCGTCTGCTGAAGAGCAAGGCCAAGACGTGCCTCTGGCTCTTTCATTACGAGATGAGCTAGCCACTCACACTGTAAATATCATTCAGGGCATCGTGATTGAGCTTAAAGCCTCCTTTGATAAAGCTCAGAATAAAATGCTGCAAAGAATTAAGAAGTCTAAAAATCTCATGCTCAAGAATATGGTGGAGATCAATCATAAACTTGACGTGATGGACAAGAAATTTGAAGAGAAATATACCGCGGCCGGCGAAGCTGTCACACTTCTTATGGCCGGATTGAAAAAGAACACCGACACTCTTGCTGTAGTAAATCAGAATGCTCATGTTGTAGCCAACAACATTCAAAAGTTTGACGGTAACATGGTCACTCTCAACGCCAATCAGCAGGCCTTGGTCACTGAATTCTCCCGGACCACCAAGAATATTGATGACTCCCTGCACTCCTATGCAAACTTCATCGCTGTCGAAGCCAAAAAGGGGGAGAAGGACTACATAGCTAAGATGGCTGAGCTCCGAGAAGTCATGATCAACAACTTCGAACAGTCAAACAAATACGTCTATGACAGCAGCTGGTGGATGCTCCACCAGGCGTTAGGCATCGCCTTGCCTGAAAATCTTGCGGATATTCATGCTCCTGAGACTTCTACGGCCGCTGAGGGAGTAAGTGCTGCTGAGGGAATAAGTGCCAGTGCTGCAGATGTTCCCATAAGTGAAGCTGATGCTAGGGCTATTTCCAAAGCTAAACTGAGGAGCATGTTTGACCAAGAGGCCCTAGCAAAAGCCAGGGGCAAGAGAAAAGCTCAGGAAGGGACCTCCAAGGAGACACTAGCTGAGAAGAGAATCAGAATGAGTGAGGAGGAAGTACGAAACGAAAAGTGGAGTCCAGTTTCAAAGAACATCATCTTGGACACCTTCTGGCTACAAGAAAAAGGAGAACTCAATCGAAACGAAGTATACAGCCAGTATGAGTGTGAAATGCACAAGACGTATGAAGCAAAACAAAACATCTTCTTCAGAAACAACACGGATGCAGATAAAGTTCCTCCTCCCAGATATTATCCGAAGCCTAAAGAGTATATGGAGAGGCAAAGGAAGAAGTATTTGGCGCAAAAGCTCAAGGATGACTTAGCTAAGGAAAAATAGTCAACAATTTTTAGCTTGTCATTTTCTTTTAAGAACATTCAATGCTTATTGTTATTATATGAACAATTTTGAGATTATATGTGTATATATATATTGGTATATATATTTGAATTTGTGAATGACTCAAGTCTTGATCTGTTTGCTTATATTCTCTTGCGCTACATGTTTAGATTCTGAATGCTATTTTTATTTTTTATTGGTGTTATTCATCTTAGCTAGTAGGGTTTTGGCTTCGTCAAATAGGGGGAGATTGTTGGGTATTGTATCCACAATTACCTGGATTTGAGGAAGCCACCTGTCAAGCTAAGATGAATTCACAATGTATCTGATGAAACCTCTTAAGCTGTGCTTGCAGTTCTTCCACGCTAAGTGCACACCAATGTCAGGGTGCAGTAGGTCAATATTCACTGGTCTGCATGACGTAATCCCTCATTGAGCAGATCAGTGTATTGGCCTACGTGTACTCTCTCTATTGGAGTGCACTTACTTTCAAGTACAGGGCCATGTTTATGCAAGAGAAGACAAGGAGCAAGGATGTGTCAAGGAGCAGCTCTCGGGTGGAAAGACGAAAATTCGTCTAAGTAAAATTCGACGAGAATCACCAAGTGATTCTCGCCGATTCGGCGAGAATCACTAGTGATTCTCGCCGAATCGTCGAGAATCATTAGTGATTCTCGCCGACTCCTTCCGGCTACCTCAAAACGGTGCCAAGTAAGATTCAGCGAGAATCACTAATGATTCTCGCCGAACCCATCGTTGAGCAGATCATGAAAACCAAGTTATATTCGTTGAGAATCAACAAGCGAATCGTCGAGAAACACTAGTGATTCTCGACGAATCGTCGAGAATCATTAACTGATTCTCGCCGATTCGTCGAGAATCACCAATGATTCTCGACGAATTTTACTTCGCGATTTCTCGGGATGCTGCTGGACCGGATTCTGCCGCTGGACTAGTTTGAACCGGCTTTCGGGTTTCTACGTGTGGGACCCACAACGGTCATATTGTAAGTGTCTACAGTGTATAAATACATGGGTATTTTTGAACAGTACCACAGCGAAGAAGATAAGAAATACGCGAGCACGAACGAACCCTAAAATCGCTGCTTCCGCTCCGCCACCGCCGCTGCCGCTCGCGACAAGGTGTTCGCTGGTTGATCGTGGTTTCGCCCAGATTCTCCTGCGACAGAAGTCTAGCTAAGCTTAGCGTCTCACGTGTCTATCTGGAGATCTCTTGTCTCTCGATTTGTAGATCGGGAAAATCTTCCCCATCCGAATCGATCGAGACGATTGATCCTAGTGTGACCGTTGGTAGACCTAGCTTGCTTCGCTACGAAGTTTGGATCAACAAAGAAGTGCAGCCTCACATCGTTGTTGCCGCCGATCCCGTGAACCTAGCCGCCGCTCATCTTGCCGCCGCCGGTTCCGGGGAGATCCTCTCCAAGAGAGATCTAAGGTTGTGGACTCCTTGTGGACGTCAAGAACACGTCGTCAACAAAGAGGAACATCTTAGTCTCCAAACGAAGTTTGTATCTCGTGTACATTCTAGTTTTACTTTTGTTGTAAAGGAACATTTGTTCCGTGTTGTAAGGGTTGGGTGCAACCCGGTTTGTGGGAGTGTTGACTCCTACGTGTGGAAGGATTCCTTCCAATAGTGCAAGGATTGGATTTCAATCCTGTTGGAGAAGTGACCGAGTCGTCCCTTGTTGGGAGATAGGTCGAAGGGGGAAAGTAGATGTACCCAAGTCGGGGAACCACTATAAATTGCCTGTGTATTCTGTGTGCTGTGCTGTTTATTTTTATTGTGCAGGTACAATCTTAAATTCCGCAAAAACGCTGCACGTCACCTATTCCCCCCCCATAGGTGAAACTAGTTGACACTAGGTGGACTTTCAGGGGCCTTTCGGGTCAGGATCATCTTGAAGAACCCCTTGCGCAACCCTACTATGAACGTCATCTGGAGGGCATACCCCGAAATCTCTTGGACCTCCAGGATATCTTCTTGGAACCTGTCGACGTAACGGGCCAACGACTCCTCGACCCCCTACCTTATCAGGAAGATGGACTCAGGACTCTTCTTCCTCTTCTTGGAGGTGGAGAAGCGAAGCTGAAAGCTCCGGCTCAAGTCCTCAAACCCATAGATCGATCTTAGTAGGAGTTGATGGAACCAGTCCCTCACCATGTCCTTCAATGTGATCGCGAAGAGGCGACACTTGAAGGCATCCGTCATCGGCCTAATGGAGACAGCATCCTCGAACCACTGAAAGTGCTAGATGGGGTCATCTTTCCCGGTATAGTAATCCATATTAGGCTCTCGGAACCCCTCGGGAACGGGAGCTGAGATGATCAGCTCGCTGAAGGGTGTCCCCCTGAGGGGTGGTCTCGCCACCTCTACTCGCACGTCCTGATCACCTAGGAGGCTGGCACTCACCGGGCTGGAGGACAACTCCCGGCCGGTGAGGTCTCGCTCGACCCCATCTCCCATCCTCTCCTTCCCGGGCCTTCTTCCTGGCATGCTTCCGTCTCACCCTGCTGGAGTCACCTCGCCAAGACCCCTGGGGGTCAACTCGTCGAGAGGGGGGAAGCTAGCTCCCTGGGGGTTGAAGTGGAGCTGCCACCCTGAGGAGAAATGCTTTGCAGCATCTCCATGATGCCTTGGATGGAGGCCATGAACACTTGCCTCCCCACAAAGGGTCATGGGCTAGGGAGCTTACCGAGATCATCACTATCTCCCTAACCTCCAGCCATGACACTCTCCCAAGATCTTCTGTGCTGGTCACTCTCCATGCTCACCGCACCAAAAGTGTTGAAGCAAAAAATTGACCTGTGTGGAGTTCGGGGTCCCAAAAGAGGGGTGACCTCACACTTACTACACTCAGGAGAACGTCACAGGCCAAAAGATCGAGAAGTTAGGAACAGACCCTCAGCTCTAGCACGGAGGTCCCACCTCACACCCGGAAGACCTCTGAAGTCTCCCCCTCCCTAGCTAATGCTGAGCTAGGTGCCTTGGAGGAAGAAAACAAAGGGGTTTTTATGGTTGGAATGCAATGCTCTCCAAGGAACCCTCAAGGGTTTATTTATAGTTTTCCCAATCCCATGGACCGAAATGTCAGAAATACTCCTACAATAAATAGACCTTGGGCCAATAGAAAACATCCACATCAGGGGGCAAAGAGGTAAATCTGCCCTTAGGGGTATAATGGTAAAAGCATGCCCCCTATCCCACCGGACACCCGAGGCGAACGGGTAACCCCGCGAAGGAACCTAAAGTTGGGGGTGAGAGCCAGGCCGACCGCCGGGCAGGCCGCCGAGGCAAGACCAGGCCGTCGGCCGTCTCGCCCACCAGGCAGGCCGCCGGGGCGAGACCAGGATGCCGACCGGTCTCGCCCGCCAGGCAGGCCGCCAGGGCGAGACCCTGCCCGCAGGACGGTCTTGCCTGCCAGGCAGACCGCCTGGGCGAGACCCTGCCCGCAGGCTGGTTTCGCCCGCCAGACAGGCCGCCTGGGCGAGACCCTGCCCGCAGGCCGGTCTCGTCCGCCAGGCAGGACGCCTAGACGAGACCCTTCCCGCAGGCCGGCCTCGCCCGCCAGGCAGGCTGCCTGGGCGAGACCCTGCATGTAGGCCGGTCTCGCCCGCCAGGCAGGATGCCTGGGCGAGACCCTGCCCGTAGGCCGGTCTCGCCCACCAGACAGGCCGCCTGGGCGAGACCCTGCCCACAGGCCAGTCTCGCTGCTCCTACCTCGAACTTAGCAAGCTGGGGCGGGTGCCGACCAACGTTCCGCACCCGCCCCCCTAAAAAAGAGGGGAAGGGGGAGGAGAATTTTTCCTCCTCCTATTAGTATATTCCAAGGGCTAGGCCTAATTGGCCACCAAGAGTGCAAAACACTCCAAAAGCTTAAAAATACAAAGCCGGTCCTGCGTCTGCCGAGGGGACCCTACTCTGCGAATACGGGGTTGTATACCTCCGATGAAATTGCCGCAAGCCCTGCTGTATTTGTTGCACGTTGCCTTCGTAGTCGATGCACGCCTTCGACGAAACAATCGCTGTTAGACGCTGCCGCCATCACACACCTCAGCCGACGTTGTCGCTAGTCCTCCACTGCCGCCGCTCTATTGAGGAAGAGGATATCCACGCGTATCAAAAACCTTGTACATTGGTTTAACCATAAGTCAACGGATATAGATGTACCCAAAAAACTGTCGGGCCGCCGCAGAAAAACGTTTCACTGAACCGCTGGGAATAGATGACAGAATCAGTAATTATCGGCGGAGAAATCCGGCGAAACCAGTGACACCCGCCGAATCAGCGATACCCCGATACCCGCCAAATTACTGTTCATAACAGTAAATTCGACGAGTGTCGAGCCCGATACTCGCCAAAATTACTGTTCACGGCCGAACAATACTCCCCTTCTTCACAAGCCTTCGATCTTCAATTTAGGGGCTGAACTCCAACAGACTCCCCCTCCAGACCTTGAAGAGAAGTTCCACCTTTCTAAAAAACTTCAAGAAGATACCATGCTGACCAGCCGTCGACACAACTCGTGCTTCTCCCTTGGCACGACCTTCGTCATCTTGTTTGAAGGGTTTTCATCAGTGTGGACCTTTTCCACCTTCAGTAGCTTCTCCTCAACAGAATATTGTATCCAATGATACCTAACATCAATGTTTTTCGTCTTAAAGTGGTAGGCGGGGTTATTGGCCAGAAAGATAGTACTCTGACTATCCCTGAACACAATGAACACGTCTTGCTGGATTCTAAGTTCAAGCATGAACTTATTCATCCACAGGACCTCTTTGGAAGTTTCCGTCAGAGCTATATATTTTACCTCAATCATCGACAGTGCCACACACTTTTGTTACAGTGACTGCCAGGACACAACACCCCTCACAAAAGTAACAACATACCCCAAAGTTGATCTTCTGGAATCAACGTCTCCAGACATATCAAAATCAGAGTACCGAACCAGTTCAGGTGATTCACCACCAAACTGCGGACATAAATCTGTAGTACCTCTGAGATATCGAAGAATCCACTTCACAGCGTCCCAATGGACCCTTCCCGGTGTTGCTAAATATCTGGTCACCAACCCTACTGCTTGATCTATGTCTGGCCTCGTACAGACAATAGTGTACATCAAACTCCCTACTGCAGAAGCATAGGGTACCTGGCTCATCTCCTCAGACTCCTTCTCAGATGAAGGGCACTAACCGCTGGATAACTTGAAGTGTCCTCCTAATGGAGTGGTAACAACTTTTGTCTTCTCCATCATGAACCTCTTTAGTACTTTTTCAACATACTCAGCCTGAGACAGCCACAACAGACCTACACTCCTATCTTTAGTAATCTTCATACACAGGAACTTCTTTGCCGATCCAAGGTCCTTCATTTCAAAGGACCTACCGAGCTCCATCTTCAACTTTACAATACCGGCCTTGTCATCCCCGACAATCAGTATGTCGTCGACATAGAGTAACAGTATAGTGAAGGACCCCTCTATTCTCTTCACATAGACACAGTGGCCAACCCCGATTCTCAAGAATTTGTTCATGGTCATGAAGGAGTCAAACTTCTTATACCACTGCCTGGGTGCCTATTTCAACCCATAAAGACTCTTCTTGAGTCGGCACACCAAATTCTCCTTACCCTTGACCTCGAACCCTTTCAGTTGTTCCATGTACAACTCCTCTAAATCACCGTACAGAAAGGCCATTTTCACGTCCATCTGCTCAACTTCCAGATTCATAGAGGCAACCAACCCTAGAACTAGGCAGATAGAAGACATCTTCACCACATGTGAAAATATCTCATCAAAGTCCACGTCTTGCTTCTGACTGAATCCCTTGACCACCAACCTCGCCTTTTACTTGGGCTGGGAGAGATTTTCATCTGTCTTCAACTTGAAGACCCATTTTTTCATCAATGCTCTTTTACCCTTAGGAAGCCAGACCAAGTCATAGGTCTTGTTCTTCTGGAGCGAAGCCAACTCCTCGTCCATAGCTTCAACCCACTGCTCTTTGTCATCATCCTTTTGAGCCTCCACCAAGAACTCAGGCTCTCCACCATCAGTCAATGTAATATAATCCTGTGGTGGATATCTGGTACTGCCTCTATGCAGTCTTTCAGATCTCCTAAGGGGCACCTCCATCACAGGTGGAATATCAATGAGCAAAACTCTCCCTTCATTCAGAATCTCCTCTTGCTCTGGCATTTGAGCAACTTCTTATACAATGGGCTCTTCAGTAGCACCATCAAAACCATTAGCACCAAGATCTTCATTAGGAACTTCCACAATAGGTGGACTCTGCGGCTTCTCAGTCTCCTGCTCACTAGCAACTTGATCTTCAACAAAGATCACATCCCTGCTCCTAATGATCTTCTTTTGCTTTGGATCCCAGAGTCTATAGCCAAACTCCTCAGTTGGGTATCCAAACAAGATGCACTTACGGGACTTCACGTCGAGCTTAGATCTCTCCTCCTTGGGGATATGAACATGTAATTGATAACCAAACACACGTACATGTCCATAAGACACCTCCTTACCAGACCAAACCCATTCAGGAACATCTCCATCTAACGGTGCTGAGGGTGACAGATTTATCAGATGCACAACAGTCCTAGCTGCCTCTGCCCAGAACTGCTTCCCAATTCCAGACCGAGAGATCATACACTTGACCTTATCCATTATAGTTCTGTTCATCCTCTCCGCTAACCCATTCTGTTGCGGTGTCCTCAGAATAGTCTTCTCATGAACCATACCATGCTGCCTGCAGTAGGCATCAAACGGTCCAATAAATTCTCCCCCGTTATCAGATGTTACTCACTTTATAACCTTCCCGGTCATCTACTCAGTCATTGCCCTGAACTCGGCAAACTTTGTCAGAACCTCATTCTTGTGCTTCAGGAAGTATGCCCATACCTACCTAGAGTGGTCATCAATGAAAGTGATAAAGTAGGCTGCTCCCCCTTAAGACATGGGTTCAATTGGACCACACATATCTGTGTGTATCAGATTTATCAGTTCTGCCTTACTCTTTGGTTCAGCATCAACAAATGACACCCGTTTCTGCTTTCTAGCTAAGCAGTGAAAGCATATGTCTGGCATACTGCTTGACATCTCCGATAGAACCTTGTTCTTCACCAGCAGCTTGAGATTCTTCTCACTCATATGGCCAAGTCTGCGATGCCATAACTCCATGGAGTTGTCATCAGCTACATTCATATTAGGACTACAGATCTTGGCCATTGCTCGGTATAAACTGCAGTATTTCTTGCCTCGGGCCACCACCATGGACCCCTTCACCAGCCTACAGGCACCTCCACCTTCAATACTGGTAAAGCCGCCATCATCAAGTCTTCCAATGGAGATAAGGTTCATTCTCAAATCAGGAATATGCCAGACATTCTTGAGAATAACCAACCCCAAATCAGTATATAGGTGGACATCTCCACTGCCCACTATCTGGGATACACTAGCATTAGCCATCCGGATAGTCCCTAAGTCTCCTGCAGTATAGGAATATAAGTAATCCATGTGAGGTGTGCAATGATAAGAAGCACCACCATCCACAACCCAATCATTGTCAACACACTCATGGCATGCAGTCTCGCTGCAGTGCAAACACTGAGTCTCCACCTCCACAATTGAGGCTTATCCCGTATTGCCACTGAACTATCCTTCTTTGCCTTTCCACTTCTGATCTCTTTTCCACTTGAAACAATCCTTCTTGATGTGGCCCTTCATCTTACAATAGTAGCATTCGAACTCCTTCTTGTACTTGGGCCTGGACTTGCTTCTGGAGTTGCCCCTTAGTTTTCCCTCCTTCTTCACCTGATGCTGACCTCTAACTTCCATGAGTAGGGCATCTGGTGTAGGAGTTCCAGAATCCTCCCTTCTCAGCTCCTCATTCAATAGATATCTCGTCACCATCTCCATTGACACGACACCATCTGGTGCTGAATTGCTCAATGACACCACAAGGGTCTCCTAGCCCTCTAGTAATGAACTAAGGGCCATCAAGGCCTGAAGCTCGTCCCCCAAGGTGATCTTCATGCTTTACAACTGATTTATAATGCTCTGGGCAAGGTTCAAATGCTCTGTCATCTGAGAACCTTCTTGATACTTGAGAATCACAAGCTTCTTGATCAAGAAAGCCTTGTTACCTACTGTCTTCCTTTTATACAGATCTTCCAGCTTTTTCAACAAAGACAGGGCAGATGTCGCAGTGGATACATGATGGAAGACAGAATCATCTAGCCACTGGCGAATGAATCCAACTGCTTTCCGGTACATCATCATCCAAACAGTATCATCCAACATCGTAGCAGACTTCCCCAATAATGGAGTGTAGAGATCCTTGCAAAATAAGAAATCCTCCATCCTCGGCTTCCAGATACTCCAGTTCTTTCCATTCATGCTGATCATCCTCGCTTGATCCATATGCACACGGATTAGCCAATAATCTCAAAGAGAATAGGGAGCAGACCAATGGTCGTCACCTACTGCACTTAATTACAAACCCGAAATTCTCAGCGGCTAGAATCTCCCTCTAATACCACTTGTAGGGAAATGATCCCCTTTGTGCAAACCTGGATCCAAGCAAGTTTAGCAATAAAAACAGAACGAAAAACACACAGAGATTTATGTGGAAACCCCTCACAGCAATAGGGGGAAAACCATAGGGCAGGGCACACAAACAATACACTATAATAAAGGATTACAAAAACACTAGGTTTGCCCAACCTAGTTCCCTCTCCGGATTCAGAGACGAATCCCCACTCAAAACAAGACGCTCTTGTTTAAATCGAGGAAGAACAACCCTCAAGATGTTGAGGTAAAAAACAACCTCTCTTCAACAAGGAACTCCCCGATTGAGTCACAATCTCCACATGGATGACAAGCCCGAGAGAAACCTCTCCTAACACAGTGAACAACTCCTCCAATGAAATCGCCGCAAGCCCTGCTGTAGTCGTCGCACGCTGCCTTAGCAGCCGCTGCATGCCTTCGATGAAACAATCGCTGCCAGACGCTGCCTCCATCGCACACCTCAGCCGACGTTGTCGCTACTCCTCCGCTACCGCCACTTTGCTGAGGAAAAGGATATCCGCGCGTATCAAAAACCTTGTGCAGTGGTTTAACCCTAAGTCCACGGATCTAGATGTACCGAAAAAACCGCCGGGCCTCCGCAAAAAAGCGGTTCACTAAACCGCTGGGAATGGGCGGCATAATCGACGATTATCGACGGCGAAATCCGACGAAACCAGTGACACCCACCGAATCAGCGATACCCCGATACCCGCCGAATTTACTGTCCATGAACAGTAAATTCGACGTGTATCGATCCCTATACTCGCCGAAATTACTATTCACGGCCGAACAATACTCCCCTTCTTTGCAAGCTTCCGGTCTTCAATTTAGGGGCTGGACCCCAACAACTTGTTCAAATGCATTAGTGTTTCCGGTTACATCAATTTCACTCAAGTAAATGAGAGTACATTACAACTAGAAAGTATTTTTTTGCCCATCTAACGGCTATTCATCTGAGTAATATGTTCTCAAATGTTTTTATGGTTGATTGCACTTATAAGACCAATTGCTACCATTTGTCATTACTTTCAATAGTTGGTGTTACATCGACCAACCAATCATTTTTCTGTTCGTTTGTCTTTATGTCTAATGAAAATGAAGGTTGCTATAAATGTGCACTTGAATGTTTAAAGCTAACTTTTGATAAGAATGTGGATTCTAATGTCTTTGTGACGGACCGGGAGCTTGCATTGATGAATGCAATAAAAGGTTTTTTCCACGAGCCAAAAACATTCTATGTCAGGTTCATATAAACCGAAATATTTTGGCAAATTGCAGAAAGTTTTTTTTAACCTGTCAAAGAATGTGATGTCTTTTTGGGTGTTTGACAACTTATAATAAATGCAAATACTGAAAATGAGTTTCAAGTGCGGATTAATGAAATGTTAGATGATTATTCTAGAAATTATCATGAGGTTCTTGGTTATGTTACAAATACGTGGTTACAGCCGCACAAGGAAATGTTTGTTTCTACATGGATTGACAAGTACTTGCATTCAGGAAACACTTCTATCAACTGTGTAGGGGGGGGGGGGGGGCGGTCATATCCAACTCAAAAAATTTCTTGAAGTATCAATTGGAGTCTAACGACAGCCTGGAAAACATTTCATTACATGATCAATTTACAGCATACTGAAATCAAGCGACTATTTGGGCAAAGTAAAATTCAAGTTATTTCAGGTTTCAAAAGTATGTTATATGCAAATCTTGTAGAAAGTGTCTATAATGCTGCTTTAAATATAATCAAAAAAGAAGAAGAGTTCATACAATATGGGGTCGTTCAGTTTGGGCAGTGTAGTCATAAGAACAGGTATACACTTCGATTACCTTGCGCATATGAGCTTGTATCTTACATGAAAGAGTGTAATGAATTACCATTATGAATGATACACAAACAATGGAAACAATTAACATTGAATGAGAAGTCTGATTTAAACATAAAGGAAGAACAAAAAGAATAAGTGGACATAGAGAATGATGTGGAGGGAATATTGAAAAAATATAGTAGTATAAGTAATCTCTAAAGAAGGAAAATTAAAAGAAATTGAGTGAAATCGTCAACCCGGATGATAGCCAAACAAAAGATCCTAAATTGACTACAAAATTAAGAGGTCGTCCCAGGGGGAGTTTGAAAAAGTTCATTAAAGATTATAAATCCACCAAAAGAGACTCATCACATTTCGAGCATTTTTGAGTGAAGAACAAGTTGCGTTAAAAATTAAAACAACTAAGTTGACAAAGAAATATTGAAGTACAAGGAGTGGTTTTCTAGAACTTGTGTGTAATCAAATGCCACCGGGTGCGCAATCACATCTCCTTGATGTTGTTGATGTTATGGGTGATGGGCATTGCAGATATAGAGTTATTAGCATCGCTCTAAATATGAGTGATAATTGGATGCAAGTGAGCATGATCTTGCAGGAGAACTTCATGAAAAGAAATTATTATACACGGAAATTTTTGGAACATCAAGGATATCAAAATTATTAAAATCTCTTGACTGTTGGGTGGTGCCAGCCCCGCTTGATAGATGGATGTCAATGCCCGACATGGGTCTACTTGTTGTATCATGCTACAACATACAATTTGTTCATTTTTCAAGAAAACAATCATTCACCTTTCTACCGCTTCACTCAACTCTACCGGCGAGTCGAAGGACAATTTATATGAGATTTATAAATGACAACCACTTCGTTCTTGTTGTGGTCTAACTCGATGTACCGGTCGGACCAGAATAACCTGGATCGCATTAGCTCTCGGAACGGTCAAGTGCGCACACTGTCAATGAAGTAGATCGATCATACACCGAGGTTTTAACGTGGAAAAATCCCTCAACCGGGTAAAAAATCACGTGACCGGATCTGTGCCGGTCAAAGTCCACTATTTTCTTACTGTTATAATGTGTTTGTTGAATCGAGGGTCACATGCCGTCTCTCATTACAATTTTTGGGTGAGAGAACCCTTAGCACATGGTGGATGATGGGCCAACGTACCGGTAGTTTGTTACAAATCGCGCCTTGCGACGGTAGGCTTCACTAGGCATTCTGCCGGAACTGATCGTAGGAGCGGAGCACTTGGGTTTGCGGTTGCGGAGGTCACTTGGAAACTGAGTGGTCAGGCATCGTCATGTGGCTCGAACGTGGCTCGTACGCGGCTTGCACGCGACCCGGGTGCGGCGTGGGTGAGGCTCGAATGCTGCTCATAGGAGAAGTTTGGCAGAGCTTCGACCCGAGAAAGAAGAAGACTCAGAGGTAAAAGGTGAGAAATGAGGAGGCCTGGGACACCTTTTATAGACTCCAAGGGGTGGTTATGGCGGTTATGCGGCTATCCGCACACCATAACAACCCCAAATTAATATTTTTCCTGTAGTTTAGGGGTGCACAATTATGTTAATTAATCCCGCTATTTGTACCTTACATAAATTATTAATTAAACTCCCCCACTAACCCAACAGTTAGTGGGTGGTTACACGCAAATCGTGCGGCGGGGAACGTCCCCAAATGATTGGACGACGGGGGCAGATCTCCACGGGCGGCCGACGATCTTGCCGCCGAATTCGCCGGCGAGGGGAGGACCGCCAGCGGCAGCCGAGGAGGGAAAGCCGGCTCCGCCACTCCCTTGGCCTCACGTCGGCGGCCGAGGAGGAGCGGCCAGCGCGACTGCTTCCTTTGCCGCGCGCCGGCAGCCGATGTAGAGCGGCCCGGGCAGTCGTTCTCTCGGTTGCGGCCGGCGCAGCCGCTATCTTGGTCACGGTCGGTGCGGCCTCTTGCTCGGCCGCTGCTGACGGTCGGGGGAGAGCGGCCCGCGCGACCTCTCTCCTGGCCACAGCCAGCGCGACCGCTCGCTCGTCCGCGACCGGCGGCCGAGGGAGAGCGGCTCACACAACCACTCTATTAGCCACGACTGGCGGCCGAGGGAGACAGGCTCGCTCGTCCGCTATTTTTGCCATGGTCGGCGGCCGAAGAGGAGCGGCCCTCACGACCGCTTTCTTGGATGCGGCCGACGGCGAGGGGGGAGCGGCCGCCGGGGCTGCCCTCTGCCTCGCGCTGGCGGGCGAGGGGGAGTGGCTGGCGCGCCAAGAGGAGGGGGCGGCCGGTGTCCGGGGATGAGGCCGGACGCCTCACACCGGCGGAGCGGTGTCCGTTGCGGTTCGTTCATTATGCGTGATGGGATCAGTGCATGGGGGGATCGGGCTCGATGATCGCGCGTGCGTTCAAACCCTTGACCCTATTACTTTTAGATGAAGATCATGGGGGGTGTGGATACGTGCACCCCAACTCTTTATAAAGATGGATCTCTTTCCTAATAATTGCTCCCCAGATCCTTGTTGAAAGAGACCGGCTTGGGCGAAGAAAAATAAGGATCTTCCCTTTGTTCTTTTTTTACAGTGACGGCGATGGCAAATTGTGAATGGCTTGAGATAGCGGATAGCGGCGCCTTGCAAACTCAGGTAAACATGTTAGGATATACCAAAGAGGAGAGGGAGAGGCGGAGAATGTGCCCGGAGAGGGCAGTTGGCGCACCTGCGCGCGGGGGTGTGTATGCGCGCGCACCAGACTGTGCTTGCGCGATTGCGTGCCCCGGGGTGTGTACGTTCGGACGTGCACGCGCTTGGTTGCTTGTGCATGCGTACTCGGGCGAGTAAAATAGTTTTGGTTTTTCTGTGCGACGTGTCTTCATGTGCGTGATGGGGGCGTAAAATCTTCGATTTGTAGACTTTTATCTAAGACTTCTCTTAATTTTAATGCCAGGGTTCGAAGCGTACTGCGAGACCGATCCGTCTGCATTCTTCCCTTACCGATGATCAGCTTGCGATTTGGAGGAGAAGGTTCGGTCTGCCTGCCGATTTTGACGTGAAGATACCACATGTCAAAGAGAGGGTTCAAAATCCTCCTCGCGGTTGGTTGACGATCAACGAGACTACTTTGAGATCGAGTTTCCGATTCCCTCCATGGGAGGAAGTGATCGAGATTCTGAAATTTTTCGGCCTGTCGATTTCACAGTTTACTCCCTTGGGGGTAGTACGCCTTATGAGATTGGTTGTCTTCTTTGTGAATATGGCGGGATACTCTTTTTGGACTGCTTCCGAGATTGGTGCGACATTTGCTCTGATGGATTTGAGCGTGTGGAAATTCATAGTAACAAATGATGACTTGATTTTGAGACTCAAACGGACCGCCGTCATGGAAATATTATATTTGTCTACGTCAAGAATTCTTGGGGCTTGCCGGAGCTGTGGAATGCATTGTCTGATCGTTGCCGCCGCAAAAAGGGGAAAGAGCGGGAGTTTTCCTCAGTGTTAAGATTTTCAGATCCCCATGAGTTGGCGAACCAAATATTCAGCATTTCCTCATTTATGGAAGAGAAACGCCTGTTATGGTGCAGAATTTCTTTAGATTCTGGGAGGATTACCTAGACATCTTCGGATTGCGATCGGAAGAGGAAGGCCACTGAGTCTCTCGTGGTGACGATGGTACGATGCCTTGTTCGGTTTCTTAGGGTAATACTACTTCTGATGGTCGAGGCGGACCTACTCTCGAGACACAAGTGCTCGGATGTTCTGCCCCCCTGGGCTCCTCCCGCGGAGGAGGCCGCTCCGAGGTTGTACTCTTCTTTGAAGGCGATGAATGAAGTGATAGTGAGTTCAATTTTTTCTGATTCTCCTTCATTGTTGCACTTTTACTGATCTTTCCTTCATCTTTTTCTTGTAGATTGAGGCTCAAGCTCATATTATCGTTACTTGGAATGATCATTACGTGGGCTTAAAGGATGCGTATTTGGCTCTTCAGGAGAAGTTTCGGTTGACGGCGAGCTCGCTTGCTACTTTGAGAGATGAGCATGATCCAAACATTTCCCGATTTTGTCGAATTGGATCAGAGCTGAAGGCGAAATTGGAAGAGACTCGAGCGTCTTTGGAGGTGGAAAAATCTATAGTGGAGAGGACCGCATTGATGCTGAAACATGCCCAGGAGGAGACTTCTCGTTTAGAGACAGAGCTCTGTGCTGCGAAGGCCCAAGTGGAGGTGTTATCTTCTGATAGACGTGTGCTAGAGTTGAAGGCTGTCGGACTTGCAGAGTACATGAAGTCTCTAGATTATATGTGGGATCGTTGTCATATTAGCGAGGAGGTTCGTGATGAGATCTGGAGCAAGGAGGCAGAGCCTCAGATAGAGGACGTTTGGGAGCTGGGGCTTATGCGTGGAGTTTCGAAGGCTTTTTGTCTTGTTGGCAGGAACTTGAGATGCGACATATCTGACATTAATTTTGATGATATCTCTGGCGACGAGAGTTTTGATATTGACGCAACTGATATTTACCGGCATTATATTCCTGTATTAGTGTATTTGCATTTCTCTTATTCTAGTCTGATATCTTGTATGTTGTCGTTGTTGTTTGATGGTTTTGATTAGCGCATTTGCGCATGTATTTGTATGTTGTTGTAATGATAGTGTTCACTTTCCTCTTTTCGCCCGGATACTGTTTGACTCACGATGTTGCTTTGTGCGGGCTATAATTGCGTTTTAGTTGTTCTGTAGCTGGTTTGTGACCTAGTTTGCACGAGTATTGCTCACGACTTAATTTGCATGAGGATTGTTTGTGGCTTAGTTTGCACGAGGATCTCTCGTGACTTAGTTTGCACGAGCATCGCTTGCGGCTTAATTTGCACGAGGATCGCTCACGGCTTAGTCGTGAGGGGGGCAGGCCCTGACGATGTCGTGGCGTAGAAAGACAGGTTCGGTGAATAGCTTTTGTATTCAAAACACATGCGTAGTCTGTTGGGTATATTGGAATCTATGTACCTGATTTGAAGAAGACTCACCATACTCAATGATATACATCAAGGTGTATTTAATGTGCTTTGAGTTTATTTGTGCAGGTTAAGTAACTGCAGGATTGCAGGAAAAGTTTCTAAGTCCATGTGTCGACACCTAGAGGTGAAGTGTCGACACTTAAGAAGGCTTGTGTCGACACCTAGAGGAGCTGTGTCGACACTTGGAGTAATTGTGTCGACACCAGTAAGGCAGAGTCTACACCAGAAGAAAAGTGTCGACACATACATGTAGTGTCGACACACAGTGAAGAATTTTCTACATAATCAGTGTCGATACTTAGAAGCAGTGTCGACACCCAGAGAAACTTTGTCGACATCAAAAGTGTCGACACCAGGAGGCTATGTCGACACTCAGCGAACTTCAACAAAGTTTAAGTACAAGTGTCGACACAAAGGAGATGTGTCGACACTCAGCAAAGTTTCAACACATGAAGGCATGTGTCGACACAAAGGAGATGTGTCGACACTCAACAAAGTTTCAACACATGAAGGCATGTGTCGACATAAAGGAGATGTGTCGACACTCAGCAAAGTTTCAACACATGAAGGCATGTGTCGACATAAAGAAGATGTGTCGACACTTAGCAAGTTTCAACACAAGAAGTTGTGTTGGCACAAAGGAGTTCTGTCGACACACAATAGAAATCAACTAAGTATTGAAGAAGAAGTACTTGTGTCGACACATTCAACAGAAGGCTTGTGTCGACACATTCTGAAGAAGCAGTGTCGAGAAGCTGTTACAACAACACAAGGAGTTGTGTCGACACCATGAAGGCTAGTGTCGACACTTAGTCTACTTGTGTCGACACTTAGTCTATTTGTGTCGACACATAATGATTATCTGTCTCGACGCTTTCAGACAGTGACAGAGATTTCAAGAAGTGTCTGGATGACTAGACAGCTGCCATTTCAACCGGTCAACTGCAACTGTCAGAGCTGTCAGAAGGTTGTTAAAAACCGGATCAGCCGGTTACCATGGAGGAAGACTATTTATATACCTTTCTCCTTCGACAAAAAAAGGGAATGATCAGTAATCAATGAAGTGAAAAACAACGCAACAAAGAAGAAGACCTTCAAGAGAAGATCTAAGAAGTTGGAGAGAGAGAGCTCCTTCTAAGAAGAACAGCTATGGAACCAGGCTGAAGAGTAAGTTTCAGATTGAGATCTGATTCTCAAGACAGAAGTTGATTGAAGATCATCTTCAGAGGAGACTCAACCCTACTGTGTTCTAATTCAAGAAGCTTTGAAGAAAGCCAAGGGAGGTTGATCTCTGCAAGGTTCTTTCAAGAACTCATCAAGAAGCCAGTTAACTCATCTCTCTCTTTCAGAGTTGAGGTTATATACTTTGTAAACTTTATTTTCTGTAGGATCCTAAGTGATCTGAGCTGTAAGCCTATTCTATAAAGGCTGAGGTAGTGCTATTGTACCTGAGTGTAGGAGATTTTATTCTCTGAGTGTAGGCCTTGATTGTAGGGTGAGGTAGGGCTGTTTAGCCTGAGTGTATGTCTTGGTGAAGACTGAGTGGTAAGGCTTAGTGCCTGAGTTGTAAGAGTGGGGACACTCTGAGTTGTAGGAACCTGTTTGGGGTTCTGAGTTGTAAGATCTGAGGATCTGAGAAGAAGTGGAGAAGTTAGGCCGAATCTAGTACACTACTAGATAGGCGAAGGGGGAAAGTGGATGTACCCAGATCTTGGGGAACCACTATAAAAATTTGTGTGTACTCTGTGTGTGATTAATTCTGTGATTGCTGTATTATCTGTGCTGAATTGCTGTAGAGAATTGCAAATACAGGTCTTATTATTCAGTGTTTCTGCCAGTAATTTTAAAATATTAAGTTCACCTATTCACCCCCTCTAGGTGATTAGGTACTATTTCTTTCAAGTGGTATCAGAGCGAGGTTACTCAAAAAGGACATAACAGTCTGAGTAAGATCCTGTAGGCAGATTCAGAATAATCAAGATTCAATAAAATGGTTTCTAGTGAGAATCACAAAGAGCTGGGGTCCATGAAATTGTCAATCTGTAGAAAAGAGATATTTGGCATTTGGAAAGAGAGGGTTAGAATTTTTATGGAAGCCTCTGACCCAAGAATATATATTACAGTCAAAGAAGGGCCATATGTGCCAATAAAAATATCTGTTCTGGATGCAAATCAGAGAACTCGCAAAGACTATTCAGAAATGACTAAAGATAAAATTATTCTGGCCACTATGGACAAGAGGGCCCAGAATATTATTGTTAGTGCAATTGATGATGCAACATTTCAGAATTTAATTCACTGTAAAACTTCTAAAGAAATGTGGGACACATTAATTGTCTATATGGATGGATCAGAAGAAGTAAGACAAGACAGGAAGTCTTTGTTAAATCAGGAATATGAAAGTTTCAGACAAGGAAAGTCTGATAGCATTACTTAATGCTATAAGAAGTTATATAGTATAGTAAATGAATTGATGTCCTATGGAATAGAATTCAGCAACTATGAGCTGAATGACAAGTTCTTAAGATCCCTGACTAAGGACTGGGATACCAAGATTTGTGTCATTAGGGAAATGGCCAAATTAGCTGATATACCTCCTCCAACCTTGTTTGGAAAACTGTTATCTTATGAGATGCAGTTAATGGTTAGAAAGGACGAAGAGAAGACTACTAGAGTGGAGCACAAGGAAAGAGTTGTGGCCTTCAAGACATAAGCCACTAGGAAATATAAAAGCAAGTCTCCATGTCCACCTCAAAAAGTTGCTGAGGCTGACACAGATGAGTCAGAAAGCAAGAATTCAGATATCAGTGAAAGTGATGAAGACTTTGCTGCTTTTACAAGACATTTTCAAAAGTTTCTAAAGAAGAAGCAGTGGAGGTCTAATCCATCCACTTCACAGACAAAAGATGACTACTATCAGAACAGGAAGTCATCAAGGAATGACAGAAGAAAGTCCAAGCCAAGTAAACCTACATCCTCAAAGATTGTATGCTATTGTTGCAATAGACATGGACATGTAGTGGCTGACTGTCCTGAAAAGTGGAAGGAGTCAACTGATAAAAAGAAGACACAGTTTAAGGGAAAAAAAGGAAAAGTCCTTTGTTGCCAAGAAAGACAAAAGTTTGACTGATCAATCATCTTCAGAAACAGATTCAGAAGCTGAAGCCTATATTGGGTTGTTTGCTGGAGAGGAGAAAGATGAGTTCATGCAGTTAATGAATTCAATTTATGAGCATGAGGACAATCAGTGCAAAGGGCTGATGGCCTTATCTGAAGGAGACAAAATCCAGGATCAGCCTGGACCAAGTAAGGTACAAAATTGTTCTTCTAGTTCAATTTCTTGTATTGAGTTAGAATCAGATACATTTGCATTAAGTGATGTGGGTGGGTCTGAATCTAAAGGTGATATTCATCAGTTAATTGATGAATATAGGGACTTATTGTAGGCCTTAAAGAAAAGCAAAACCTTGGCTAAAAATCAGGCAAAGGAGATTGCTAGTCTTAAATTGCCTGCTGCTGATTCAGACAAGATGTTTGATCAGAAACTGAATGAAATAGCCAGGCTGAAGAACATTACAGTTATTCAGATGGGAACTATTACATTTAAGAATGATCAAATTAGGAATCTAGAGGTTAGACTTCAGAAGGAGAAGGATATTGTGGTTAGCTTTTCTAAACCAAAATTTGTTTTACCCTTGATAGATGAGTTTGTACCTCATAAGGGTAAGGCTGGATTAGGATTTACAAATCTTGCCTGGACTGCTAGGTCCAAGTCTAAGGGCAAAGCCCCAGCACTAAACAAAAAGCCTGTTGTAGATACTTCAGCCAGGGTTGTACCTAAACAAAGGTACAACAGGTTTGAGTGTTGGTGTTGTGGCAAGATAGACCACTTTGCCATAGACTGTTGGCACAATTCAAGTGTCAAGGAGAGTAGCAAACTACCTGCTAGAAGGGCTACATGTAGTTTTGTTAAAAGTCAAACTAACCTGCACCAAAGACCCAAGAATTATTTGGGTTCTAAGGTTAAGTAATCTATTTTGCAGGTGAGTCCAAGTGGCCATGCCCCTATATGGTACTTGGACAGTGGATGTTCCAGGCACATGACTGGAACTAGGGGGTTGCTGAAGGATTATACATCTATCAAAGATGGGCCTAAAGTTAACTTTGGTGGTTCAGAAAAAGGAATCATCAAAGGCTTTGTTAACATTACTAGTAACCAATTTACAATTACTCAAGTGGCTTATGTAAAGGGTTTGAAACATAACCTCATTAGCATAAGTCAGCTGAGTGATTTAGGATATGATATCTCATTTGTCAAGGATGGTTGTCATATCAAAAGGTCAAGTGATCAAAAGATCATTCTGACAGGATATAGGAAGAGAAATATCTATTGTCTAGACATTATGTGTGAGAACATTATTTCTCCTATTTGTCTTGTAGCTGATGAGAAAGTCTCACATTGTGTTAAATAGCACAAGAGGCTGCCTCATCTTAACTATAAGATAATTGGCCAACTATTTAGCAAAGAGTTAGTGAGGAATGGTCCTCAGGTCAAATGTATCAAGGATGGGATATGCTCAGCTTGTCAAAAAGGCAAGCAGACCAAATCCACCTTCCATAGCCTTGAGAACAAAGATGGTGTGAGGTGTCTATACCTCTTGCATATGGATCTTTTTGGTCCTATGCTAGTTCACAACCTAGGTAGGAAGGTCTACACATTTGTGGTTGTAGATGACTATTCAAGGTTTTTCTGGGTGTTCTTCCTTAGACAAAAATCTGAAACCCCAAGTATCTTTTATAGTTTTGTTAAACAAATTCAGAATGAATTGGACAGTACAGTGGTCAAAATCAGAAGTGACCATCGTACTGAATTTCAGTCTGACAGTATGACAAAACTATGTGAAGAATTTGGAATTTTTCAGGAATTTTCCTCACCAAGAACACCTCAGAAAAATGGTATTGCTGAAAGGAAAAATAGAACCTTGATAGAGGCTGGTAGAACCCTATTGAGTGACACATCTCTCCCAGAATATTTCTGGCTGACACAGTTAACACTGCTTGTCATGTGATCAACAGAGCTACTATCACCAAGAGCCACAAGAAGACCCCCTATGAGATTGTGAAGGGCAGAAAACCAAATTTATCCTATTTCAGGATCTTTGATTGCAAGTGCTATATCCTTAACAATGGTAAGTCTTATCTAACCAAGTTTGCTGCCAAATCCCAAGAGGGGATCTTTGTTGGGTACAACAATAATAGTAAGGCTTATAGGGTCTACAGCTTGACTACTCAAGTTGTAGAAGAGTCTATTCATGTAGTTTTTGATGAAGCTAGACTCATTAACAGTGAATTGCCAAGAAGTGTTTGCAGCTCTACAGGTGTAACTGAGAAGATGGACAAGCTTACCTTAACAGAAGGTCCTTCTACAAGTCAGTAAGTGGAAGATGGTGGCTGTTGTTCAGGGGGAGTACAAAATACTCTTGATGCTGAAGAAGACCAAGAGGTGCAGCTAAATGAAGAGACTGAAGGTGTACAACCTGAAGACAGGCTGCCTCCAGCAAACAGACATTTAAAGGATCATCCAGCCAATCAAATAATTGGAGATCCTAGACAAGGGGTGGAAACAAGGAGCAGGAATCTAAGTACAGTTCTTTACTCAAGTTTCCTATCCTAAGTTAAGCCAAAGAAGTTTGAAGAAGCAATCCTAGACCCTCATTGGATTGAGGCCATGCAAGAGGAGCTGAATCAATTCAAAAGATGCAAGGTCTGGGAGCTAGTTCCTAAACTCAAGACCACAACATTATTGGAACTAAGTGGATCTTTAGGAACAAGTTGGATGAGTATGGAATCATCATAAAGAATAAAGCTAGACTTGTTGCAAAGGGATATAGGTAGGAAGAAGGTATTGATTTTGATCAAACCTTTGCTCCAGTAGCAAGACTGGAAGCAATAAGGATGTTCCTTGCCTATGCAACATATCAAGGATTTAAGGTATATCAAATGGATGTTAAGTCAGCTTTTCTGAATGGAAACCTGAAGGAAGAAGTCTATGTAGAGCAGCCATCAGGTTTTGTTGATTCTCTTAAACCTGATTATATATATAGACTTATGAAGGCTTTGTATGGGTTAAAACAAGCCCCAAGGGCTTGGTATGAACCCTGTCTAGTTTCCTCATTGAGAATAAATTCTCAAGGGGGAAAATAGACAAGACTCTATTCCTTAGGGAATCCAGAGGCAAGATTATCTTAGTCCAAATATATGTAGATAACATAATATTTGGGTCTACAGAAAGTAGTCTTTGCATAAAGTTTGCAAAACTCATGCAAGAACAATTTGAAATGAGCAGTATGGGGGAACTTAAGTTCTTCTTGGGTCTCCAAGTTAGACAGACTGAAGATGGATTATCTATATGCCAGTCTAAGTTCACCCTAGAGTTAATAAGGAAGTATGGTATGTAATCATCCACTACCATGAAAACTCCTATGGGGTCAAGCATGTCTCTAAGCAAATATGATGCAGGGAAACCTGTAGATGAAACTTTGTATAGAGGGATAGTTGGCTCCCTACTGTATTTGACTACTAGTAGACCAGATATCATGTATGTTACATGTGTCTGTGCTAGGTACCAAGCTTGCCCTAAAGAATCTCATTTGACAGCAGTCAAAAGAATTTTGAGATATCTTAAGGGCACACCTTATCTAGGCCTTTGGTACCCTAGGAATGGAGATTTTGAACTGACAGGTTATTCAGATGCAGATTTTGCAGGCTGCAAGGAAGATAGGAAGAGTACTACAGGAACCTGTCAATTTCTAGGTGGAAGGCTGGTGTCATGGAGTAGCAAGAAGCAAACCAGTGTGGCTATCTCCACCGCAGAGTCAGAGTATGTGGCTGCAAGAAGTTGCTGTGCTCAACTTCTATGGATTCAACATCAACTAGAAGATTATGGTATTCAAGTAAGTAGAACACCTTTATTTTGTGATTCTACTAGTGTCATTTCTATTGCAAATAATCCTGTCTCCCATAGTAGAACTAAGCACATAGAAATTAAATACCATTTTCTAAGAGAACATGTGCAAAAACAAGACATTTCCCTAGAGTATGTTAAGACAGATAATCAGTTAGCTGATATGTTTACTAAGCCCTTAGATGAAACGAAATTCAATAAGTTTAAAATTGAATTAGGAATGATAAACTTAGAATAGTTTACAAAAATTGGCTAAGTAAAATAGTGTCGACACACAGAGTTGTCTATGTCGACACATAGAAGTGGTGTCGACATTTCAGAGAAATGGTGTCGACACATCTAGGAAGTCTGTGTCGACACTTCAGAGAATTAGTGTCGACACATGTAGTGTAGGTGTCGACACATCCAAGGTGGTGTCGACACTTAGGATTTACACAGAATTAGTCTAGTAGACTTTCGACTAAGTGTCGAGCTGAGATATATAAGTGTCGACACATATATTCTGTCGACTATACTTATGTCGACACATAGTTGTCGAGACATTAGAAGTAAGTGTCGACACTTTTCCACAGTGTCGACACAATTCAAGTATGTTAACGCGCCTTTTCACCTTCAATTCTAGAAAGGTATAAATAGGTTTTCCCCATTGATTGTCGACACGCTCACCTTAGTTTTGAGACCAAACTTGTGTGTCGACATCTCTCTTCTCTAAATTCAAAATTTCTTCAAACCCTAATGGCGCCCAAGCTAGAAGAGAACATTAATGAAGGATATGAGCTCGTGCGACACGCCTTTGATGACGGGGAACCCTAAATCCAAGGTGTGGTAACCCTAATTACAGAGAATGTCCTAGAGTATCTTGTTTCAGAACCTATCAAGATCTGGAAGAAGGAAGTCCTCGAATTCTTGAGTGCAGCAACTCTTGATGAATCCGGACTCAAGATTAAGTCCAAAGTTCATGGGGCAAAGGCGAAGGTATCCCATAAGACTCTAAGAAAAGTTCTTCATCTCCCTAGAACTAAAGAAGAGGAAGATGTATCTGCTTCAAAGACAAGGGAGGCACTAGCATGGTGTGGATTTGATTCAAGCCTGAAAATAGGATCAGTTTTCAACAAGAAAGGGATGAACATGCAGGGCAAGTTTTTATCTGAGATAGTTGGCAAGGTAATACTGAGCAAGCCTGATGGGCATGATAGAATTTCAGCTCACATGTTCAGTTTGATGACAAGGATAATCTTCAAACTTAATACTGATTGGTCAACAGTCATGTTTGATAAGATAAAAGAGAGCCTGAAGAAACCCAATCTGGGTAGAATTCTAAGTTTATACTTAGCAGGCAGTATCCCTGAAGTGATGAACCAAGCTGTATGTTCAAAGATAAACCACATGAGGAGAATGGATGTAATAATTTTCTCAAGGTGGGATAGAGTGCTGACAAAGGAACTGCCAACACCAGAAAAGGAAACACCTCAGAAGAAGAATAAGAAGACCGCCATTGTGGCTCAAGAATCCTCAAGTAGCTTAGAGGAGCAAGTGGTGTTTAGTTCAGATGATGGAGAGGATTGCAATGCTGGACAGTCACCAGCAAGACAAGAAGATGCTCAGAGGTAGGGGGAGCTACCCTCAGCTAGCCCAATTCACCTGGATCCACTCCAAGGGGAGCCTCTACTTGTGGATGAGCTAAGTCCATTAGAGAGTGAAAGGGCTACCCAAACCATTCTAGAGGTAATTACTGAAGTTAATCAATTAAATTTCCTTATTGAGGATGAAGTTTTGACTGAATCATTACTTGATATTGATCAGCAAACACAGTTACATAGTGAACCACAAGATGTTGTCATGGAGGACACATCAGTTGCTGATAAAGTAGACTCAGTTACTCCAGAAATAAGAGATTCTCCTGTACAACCTCAACATGAGTTTACATTAGAAGAGCTGTTCCCTGATCTTGAACAGACAGACCTTGAGAGAGAGATAGCAGCTGTTGAGGGGGAGAAGGTAAATCTTGAAGAGGAGCACGTAGAGGAGACTGCTAAACAAGAGACTGAGGAGCAAAGAATTGCTGAGGAGCTACCAAGGACTGAGAAGGATTTACATCCTAGTCCTAAGGATAGAGTAGATATTGCTAGTACTTCTGCTTCAGAGGATGAAGAGGCTGCTAGAGCCAAAAAAAGGAAGTTCCAGGTTTTCAAGAGAAGGAGCCAGAACTACAAGAAAGCATTGCAAACAATTGCTCCACAGCCTACCACAACAACTGATTATAGTTCTCTGATGGTGGCATTGTAAATAAAGCTAGATGAGCACAGGAAAGCTTTTCAAACTTATATGGATGAAGGCCATAAATCACTTCAATTTGATCTTGCTCAAGACATAAAATCTATAAGATTTGAAGTGAATCAAAACAAAAAGGAAATGACTGACTGCTTTCATAAAGGAGGGAATGCAATGGTCTTTCTGGCTACTCATCAAGAGAATATAAAGAAACAGATTGATGACTTGGTAGTAAAACAAGGATATGTCATGGAAAATCAGCTAAGAATGAATGATAATCTGACTGCTTCTCATAATGCCATTGTCACTGAAATGAAGAATATAGCTACTGCCCAGACTGCACAAAGTGCTACTGCCAAAGCTGAGTTTGATAAGCAACTCCAAGAAAGCCTAATTGCAGTTCACACTGCTATTGCAGATTCTCAAAAGATTATTACTGACAGGCTCCAAAGGTTAAAACCTTTTTATAAAGATGGAGTTAACTATTTGAATGCTCAAATCAGATTCCAGAAAGATGATCTTATGGATTATATAGAAAGAGAAGTCATAAAGGGGGAGAGGGTGTTAGTCAAAGCAGGCTCTGATCATGCAAAGTGGATTTCAAACTCCATCAGAGCCACCCTTGGATATCCACCTTTATATGATGATGATAATGTTGCAGAGTCTGACATCAATCCTGCATACTTTGGAGGAGAGCAAGCTGAAGTGGCTCAAGTGATATACCCTCCTGCTGATTTTGACATGATACATCAGGAGGTACAGTCTATGTATAGTCCTCCTGAGGGTAATCAGAATATTATTCTTGAGAAAGTTGTACAGCCTATGCCAGAGGCAGTTCTAAAAGAACAAGAGGCCCAATTATCTAAGAAAAGGTTCAGAGAGCAAGCTGAATTAAGGCCAGATTTTGAGCAATGAAGCCCAACCTCTAGGAATATCATATTAACTGCTTGGAAGGCTGCTAAGGATAATTTCCTAGAGAGAGGCAAATGGTATTCTGACTAGGAATGGAAGAAACATGAGGCTAGGCAAGAGGCCATAGTACAATACAGAAGGAAGGCTAAATTAGGGAAGCTACCTCCTAATGCACAGGAGCTTAGCAAGTATTTCCCTAAGCCTTATCAATATTTTGAAAGACAGTAGATAAGGGATGAAGAACAGAAAAATAAAGATCTTAAAGGGAAGAAGCCTGCTGATGACAATGATGCTCCAGTCCAAGCAAAGATTCAATCTGGAAAGGGCATTGTAATCAAGGAACCAGAGCAGCCATATGATAGAATTTTTCTTAAGTTTACAATCTTGTAATCATTTGCATTTAACTCTATGTAAACTTTTGATTAATGAAAATGTTTGAAGTTGTAAGAACAATGTTATATGTTCAATTTATTACATTATTGTTCTGAGATAATTGTTTATACATGTTTAGTTCTTACCCTGTCATTTAATATTGTTATACATCATATTGAGTATTTGTTATGGATGGTGTATATCATTGACTAAGGGTTATGACTTCTCCAAATAGGTGTATTTGATGTGCTTTGAGTTTATTTGTGCAGGTTAAGTAACTGCAGGATTGCAGGAAAACTTTCTAAGTCCATGTGTCGACACCTAGAGGTGAAGTGTCGACAGTTAAGAAGGCTTGTGTCGACACCTAGAGGAGCTGTGTCGACACTTGGAGTAATTGTGTCGACACCAGGAAGGCAGAGTTGACACTAGAAGAAAAGTGTCGACACATACAGACAGTGTCGACACACAGTGAAGAATTGTCTACATAATCGGTGTCGACACTTAGAAGCAGTGTCAACACCCAGAGAAACTTTGTCGACACCAGGAGGCTATGTAGACACTCAACGAACTTCAATAAAGTTTAAGTACAAGTGTCGACACAAAGGAGATATGTTGACACTCAGCAAAGTTTCAACACATGAAGGCATGTGTCGACACAAAGGAGATGTGTCGACACTCAGCAAAGTTTCAACACATGAAGGCATGTGTCGACACAAAGGAGATGTGTCGACACTCAACAAAGTTTCAACATATGAAGGCATGTGTCGACATAAAGAAGATGTGTCGACACTTAGCAAGTCTCAACACAATAAGTTGTGTCGACACAAAGGAGTTCTGTCGACACACAACAGAAATCAACTAAGTATTGAAGAAGAAGTACTTGTGTCGACACACTCAATCAATGTCAACACATTCAATAGAAGTCTTGTGTCGACACACAGGATCAGTGTCGACACATTCTGAAGAAACAATGTCGAGAAGCTATTTCAACAACACAAGTAGTTGTGTCGACACCATGAAGGCTAGTGTCTACACTTAGTCTACTTGTGTCGACACTTAGTCTATTTGTGTCAACACATAATGATTGTTGGGTACATTAGAATATATGTACCTGATTTGAAGAAGCTTCACCCTACTCAATGATATACATCAAGATGTATTTGATGTGCTTTGAGTTTATTTGTGCAGGTTAAGTAATTGCAGGGAAAGCATAAAAGTTTCTAAGTCCATGTGTCGACACCTAGAAGAAAAGTGTCAACACTTAAGAAGGCTTGTGTCGACACCTATAGGAGCTGTGTCGACACTTGGAGTAATTGTGTCGACACCAGGAAGGCAGAGTCGACACCAGAAGAAAAGTGTCGACACATACAGGTTGTGTCGACACACAATAAAGAATTGTCTACATAATCAGTGTCAACACTTAGAAGCAGTATCGACACTCAGAGAAACTTTGTCGACAGCAGAATGTGTCGACACTAGGAGGCTGTGTCGACACTCAGCAAACTTCAACAAAGTTTAAGTACAAGTGTCGACACAAAGGAGATGTGTCGACACTCAGCAAAGTCTCAACATATGAAGAATGTGTCGACACAAAGGAGATGTGTCGACACTCAGCAAAAGTTTCAACACAGAAGGCATGTGTCGACACAAAGAAGATGTGTCTGTTGGGTACATTGGTCAAATGTACCTGATTTGAAGAAGCCTCACCCAACTCAATGATATACATCATAATGTATTTGATGTATGTTGAGTTTACTTGTGCAGGTTAAGAAATCACTGGACTGAAGCAAAAAGTTTCTAAGTCCATGTGTCGACACCTAGAGAGAAAGTGTCGACACTTAAGAAAGCTTGTGTCGACACCCAGACAAGCAGTGTCGACACTTGGAGTCATTGTGTCGACACCTGGGATGCAGAGTCGACACCAGACAGAAAGTGTCGACACTTGGAGCTGTGTCGACACTCAGTGAAGAAAAGTGCAGACAGAAAGTGTCGACACAAGGAGCTGTGTCGACACCCAGTGAAGCTGTGTCTACTCCCTCCCCAGAAAGTGTCGACACTTGGAACTGTGTCGACACTCAGCAAAAGTCTGCAGAGACTAAGTTAAAGTGTCGACACTCAGAACAATGTGTCGACACTCAATAGAAGAGTCAACACTTGAAGTATGTGTCGACACCCAGCACAATGTGTCGACACACAACCAGAAGAGTCAACACATGAAGTAAGTGTCGACACCCAGCACAATGTGTCGACACGTAGCTAAAGACTCTACACTTGAAGAAAGTGTCGACACAAGGAGCTGTGTCGATACTTAGCAAAGATCAGAAAGATCAACAAAATTATTCTAAGTACAAGTGTTGACACTAAAGGAATGTGTCGACACTCAGCTGAAGTCACAAACAAGAAGAAGGTGTGTCGACACAAGGAGCTGTGTCGACACTCAGCAAGTATCGACATTGAAGACTATGTGTCGACACCAAGAAGCAGTGTCGACACTTAACAGTTACAACACATGAAGATGTGTCGACACAAAGGAGATGTGTCGACACTTAGAAGAATTCAGCAAAAGCTAGAAGAACAAGTACTTGTGTCTACACTCAATTTTAGTGTCGACACATGCAGAAGAAACTGTGTCGAGACATACAAGGAGTTGTGTCGACACCTTGTAGACTTGTGTCGACACTTACACAACATGTGTCGACACTTGGTCTATAAATGTCGACACTTAAAGACAGAAAGTCTCGACACTTACAGACAGTTAGAGATTTTCAAGAAATGACTGGATGACTTGACAGCTGTCGTTCCAGCCGGTCTACAACACCTGTCAGAGATGTCAGAAGTCAGTTATGGACCGGACCAGCCGGTTACCATGAAGAAGGCCTATAAATAGGCACCTACAGTTTACAGAAACTGTTGTTGAGATTGATCACATTGTTGAAGAACAAGTTATCAAAGTGGTACCAAGAGTATCAACACAAGAAGATCTTGCAGTCCAAGTGCAGATCTAAGAAGTTGGAGAGAGAGGGCTCCATCCAAGAAATCAGCCGTTGGAACTAGGCTGAGAAGAAGGATTCAGATTCATTCTGGATCTTAAGTGGCAGAGGTCAAGGAACAACTGCAGGAGGATTCAGTCTTATTCAGTTCTACTCAAGAAGCTTTGAAGAAAGCTAAGTCAGAGTGAATCCAGCTGAGTTCTTCCAAGAACTCATCAAGAAACTCTCAACTCCCCTCTTTTATTTCTGAGTTGTAGAGTTAATTTTTTTAATACATTCTTAACTTGTAGGATCCTTTGGATCTGAGAGAATTGTAAGCCATAATTATATAAGGCTGAGGGTAGGGCTTGAGAGCCTGAGTGTAGGAGATTGAGATCTCTGAGTGTAGGCCTTGGTTGGCTTAGTGTAGGCCTTTTGGTGTGGCTGAGTGTTGGCCTTGGTTGGCTGAGTGTAGGCCTTGGTTGACTGAGTGTAGGCCTTGATTGGCTGAGTGTAGGCTTTGGATAAAAGTGAGTTGTAAGGCTTTGGGCCTGAGAGTGTAGGAACTAATTTGGGTTCTGAGACAGTGGAGGAGTTTGCCGAATCTAGTACACTGCTAGATAGACGAAGGGGGGAAAGTGGATTACCCATATCTTGGGGAACCACTATAAACCACTGTGTATGCTGTGCTGTGCTGTGCTGTGATTATTGCCGTGTTTGCTGTGATAAAACTAGTTAATGTTCTGTGATATAAATGATTGCTGCCATTAAAGTTTTTAAAAGGATTAGGTCACCTATTCACCCCCCTCTAGGTGTTTAGGTACCATATCTTCAAGTGGTATCAGAGGCAGGTTCCTCAAAAAGGACTAACAGTCTAAGGAGATCCTGTTTTGGCAGATTCAGTGTAAGGCAATACACAGATTCAAGAAATTCAAGAAAATCAAGAAACATGGGTTTCCTCTGAGAATCACAAGGAATTGGGTTCCATGAAATTACCCATATGCAGGAAAGAGATCTTTGGGATCTGGAAGGAAAGGGTAAGGCTGTTTATGGAGGCCTCAGACCCTAGAATCTACATCACAGTAAAGGAAGGGCCTTATGTGCCCATGAAGATTTCAGTTTTGGATGCAAATCAGAGAACTCCAAAGGATTTCTCTGAGATGACTAAGGATGAGATTGTCCTAGCCACAATGGACAAGAGGGCACAAAACATAATAGTGAGTTGCCATTGATGATGCAACTTTTCAGAATCTTATACACTGCAAGACAGCTAAAGAGATGTGGTGACACTCTTATAGTGTATATGGAAGATCTGAAGAAGTTAGGCAAGATAGAAAATCCTTACTAAATCAGGAGTATGAGAGTTTTAGACAAGGTAAAAGTGATAGCATAACTGAGTGCTACAAAAAGTTCTACAGAATAGTTAATGAACTCATGTATTATGGAAGAGAGTTCAGTAACTATGACTAAATGATAAGTTTCTAAGTCCCTAACCAAAGATTGGGACACAAAGATTTGTGTCATTAGAGAAAATGGCTAAGTTGGGGGAAATTCCTCCTCCTACACTGTTTGGCAAGTTGTTGTCATATGAAATGCAATTGACAGTGAGGAAAGAGGAGGAGAAGTCAACAAGAATTGAACACAAGGAAAGATCAGTTGCTTTCAAGACAGAAGTTCCCAGAAAGTGCAGGAATAAGTCATCAACTCCACCTCCAGAGGTAGTTGATTCAGAGTCTGATGAGAGTCAGTCAGCACAAAGAGTGAGAGCAGTGAAAGTGATGAAGACTTTGCTGCCTTCACTAGACACTTTCAGAAATTCTTGAAGAAGAAACAGTGGAGGTCAAGACCTTCTTCTTCAAAGGGAAAGGAAGTCTTTTATTAGGAGAAAAAGCCTTCAAAGAATATCAGGAAGAGGACAAAGTCAAGCAAGGGCAAATGGATCTAAGATAGTGTGATATTGCTGCAAATAGACGGGCCATGTTATTGCAGATTGTCCTGAGAAGAGAAAGGATTCTGGTGACAGGAAAAAGACTCACTTCAAAGGAAAGAAAGAGAAGTCTTTTGTTGCAAGAAGGAGAAGACTCTATCAGATATCTCTTCTTCAGAAACTGAGTCTGAGGCTGAAGCCTACATAGGGTTGTTTGCTGAAGAAGAAGAGGAAGAATTATTGCAGTTAATGGAGTCTATTTGTATGAACAAAGAAGACAGTCAATGCCAAGGGCTAATGGCTTTGACAGAGAGTGCCCAAATCCTGGAGCAGCAGGACCCAGTCAGGTACAAGGTTCAAGTTCAAGTTCAGTTTCTTGTTCTAGTTCAGATTCAAATTCCTTCATCAAGTGATGAGAATGTATTCTGAGTCTGAGGATGATATTCATCAGCTTATAGATGAATATAAGGTGTTGTTGCAAGCTTACAAGAAAAGCAAGTCCCTAGCAAAAAGTCAGGCAAAAGGAAATTGATGATCTTAAAGCACTGCTTGCAACAGATTTTGAGAAGCAATTTGATCAAAAATTGAATGAGATAACTAGCTGAGAAACACATAACAGTGATTCAGATGAGTACTATATCATTTAAGAATGATCAAATTAAGAGTCTGGAGATCAATCTTCAGAAGGAGAAGGACTTAGTTGCTAGGTTTGTCTAAACCTAAGTTAGTGTTACCTTTAATTGATGAGATTTTGGTCATACATAAAAGGCAAGCGGCTGGGCTTTATTAGACTTGCAAGGACTGAGCAGTCCAAGTCCAAGTCCAAGGGCAAAGCCCCAACATTCAACAAGTCTGCTGTAGATAAGACAGCAAAGGCTGTACCTAAGCAAAGGTACAACAAGTTTGAATGCTGGTGCTGTGGCAAGGTTGGCCACTTTGCAGTGGACTCTTGGCACAATGTTAGTGCCAAAGTGAGTACCAAGCTACCTGGTGGAAAGCCAGTAGGTAGTTTTGTCAAGTTGCAGACTAACAAGTACCAAGGACCCAAGAATTCTTTGGGTTCTAAGGTTCATTAATCTGTTTTGCAGGTGAGTCCAAGTGGTCATACCCCAACATGGTACTTGGACAGTGGATGTTCCAGACATATGACTGGAACTAGAGGATTACTAAAGGACTATATTCCAATAAAAGATGGTCCAAAAGTAACCTTTGGTGGTTCTGAAAAAGGAATCATCAAAGGATTTGGTAACATTTCTACAAACTTAGTTACCATTACTCAAGTGGCTTTTGTTAAAGGGTTGAAACACAACCTAATAAGTATAAGTCAATTAAGTGATGTAGGGTATGACATCTCATTTGTTAAAAATGGTTGTCATATCAAGAGGTCAAGTGATCAAGAGATCATTTTGACTGGTTATAGGAAGAGGAATGTCTACTGCCTAGACATTATGGTTGAGAACAATGGTTCTCCAGTTTATCTTGTAGCTGATGAGACAGTCTCTCATTGTGTCAAATTGCACAAGAGGCTTGCCCATCTTAACTACAAGACTATTAACAAACTCTTTAGCAAAGAGTTAGTGAGGAATGATCCTCAAGTTAAGTGTGTTAAAGATGGTATTTGCTCAGCTTGTCAAAAGGGCAAGCAGACTAAATCCACCTTTAGAAGCATAGAGAACAAAGATGCTGTGAGGTGTTTATACCTCTTGCATATGGATCTCTTTGGTCTAATGCCAGTTCACAGCTTAGGTAGGAAGGTCTATACCTTTGTAGTTTTGGATGACTACTCAAGGTTTTCCTGGGTGTTCTTCTTAAGACAGAAATCTGAAACACCTAGTGTCTTCCACAACTTTGTCAAGCAAATTCAGAATGAACTAAATAGTACAGTGGTCAAGATTAGAAGTGACCATGGCACTGAATTTTAGTCTGATAGCATGACAAAACTATGTGAAGACTTTGGGATATTTCTAGAATTCTCTTCACCTAGAACACCTCAGCAAAATGGCATTACTGAGAGGAAGAATAGAACCTTGATAGAGGCTGGTAGGACCCTACTAAGTGATACATCACTGCCAGAATATTTCTGGGCTGAAGCAGTTAACACTGCATGCCATGTTATAAATAGGGCTACCATCACTAAAGGCTTAACAAGACCCCCTATGAAGTTGTGAAAGGCAGGAAACCAAACCTATCCTATCTTTAGGATCTTTGGTTGCAAATGCTTCATACTTAACAATGGGAAGTCTTACTTAACTAAGTTTGCTGCCAAGTCCTAGGAGGAATTTTTGTTGGGTTCAGCAATAATAGTAAGGCTTATAGAGTCTACAACTTGTTACACAATTGGTTCTATGTGCCTGATTTGAAGAAGCTCCAACCCATATCTCAATGGTTATACTTCATAAGTATTGATGTAGCTGTTTGAGTTATTTTTGCTGGACAAGCTAATATAAATCACTGGACTG